>JAJOZX010005501.1:52500-117500 GCA_023014485.1 Bathynomus jamesi | reverse complement strand
CTTAGATAAAGTGTCATTTAACCATGGAATTTATAAATTTTTTGAATTAACTAATAATTACAACATTTATGCTTCAATATCAACACTAAACATAAGTATCTCAAAACAGTCGGTTAAAATATTAGAAAATATCGCACATGAAGTCTCGAAAATAATAATTATAATTTAAACATCTGTAACTTTTTTGTTTTTCAATTTTTAGTAAACATAATTACATATTTAGATTCAGGAGAAAATTCTTTATTAAAAAACATATAAAAAGTAATATTTATTATCCTCATAGCTGGTATTATCGAACAAAGTGGGTATACATTTCTTTGGGACACGCTGTATATATATATATATATATATATATATATATATATATATATATATATATATATATATATATATATATATATATATATATATAGTGCAGTTGCGAAGCGAGTAAGAACTACTTATAAAAATGGTATATTAACAATGTTCATTATAAACATTTCTCTCGCTGCTTTTTATTAAATTTATTACAAATCATTACAATCGTTCCCATCGCAAAAAAATAAGTTGATTCCAGAATATTATTATTTTGTAGGTTGAATATATCAGGTTCAAAACAATATTATATTTAAACACGCATATTGGTATTAGCTTGGTTACCTTGGATTATGCTTCCGCACGAATTGTTCATTCTAACAAAGAGCAAGCTTGTCACCACCTTAGACCTACAGTTTAATATGGAATCCGTACCACGCCCCACAACGTGCGGTCAGAAATTACAAAGCCCTTGCTCAGACTCGATCTCACGACAGCCCTATCAGCACCCAGCTCCGACACCGCTAGACTAACAAAGGTACCCACTTATCTACCAACCAAATTTTATTACGCATATTTAAAGAAAAAAGAATTATTTTTTATCATGGTTTCAATCTTCCTCGTTTCAAAGTTAACAGAAATTTATTTAAAATTAAAAAGAACAAATTGAATTTTGTTATAAATTCGTGAACAGGTTTTACTAAGAGCATATATATAATATATATATATATATATATATATATATATATATATGTGTATAAAGGAGGAGATCGATCCGAGGCCAAAAACTATAGGCCAGTGTCGCTTACATCTCATCTCACCAAAATATTTGAAAGAATTGTTAGACAGAAAATCTATGACTTTTTGGAAACTCAGAAAAAATTCAATGATAACCAACACGGGTTTCGGTCAGGCAGATCATGCCTGTCACAACTAATGGAACACTACAACCAGAGCTGGGCAATAAATACATTGAATGTATTTAAATACTAAATACTAAATACATGGGAGAAATGTATTTAAATACTAAATACTAAATACATTTTACGAATGTATTTAGATACTAAATACAAAATACATCAATTGTATTTAAATACATTTGTAAATACATTTTAAATACATACAAATTTTAACATATGCATTCACTAATTCACTAAGCCATGACACGCACACGATAAAGAAATCAACCACTTTCGACTAAGAGTGGCACACAACTGATTGAACTGACACGTTGAAACATGAACCATGCTGTACTACACTGTCGACGCGTCGTACTGTGCTAGTACAGAACGTGTATTAAACCAGTAAAAGTATTTACATTTTTATATTTTGAGTATTTAAATACATTGTATTTAAATACTCATTAAAGTATTTAAATACTGTATTTAAATACATGAAAAACAATGTATTTATAAATACAGTTCTAAATACACAAATGTATTTAAATACGTATTTAAATACAAATGTATTTAAATACTGCCCAGCTCTGACTACAACAACATTATTGATTCACTTGAAAGTAATGAAAACTATGATGTACTATACACAGACTTTGCTAAAGCGTTCGACAAGTGTGACCATGGAATCATAATACATAAACTGAAATATATGGGAATAACAGGAAAAGTAGGGAAATGGATATATAATTTCCTTAGTGAGCGGAGGCAAGTCGTTACAGTACAAGGAGTATCTTCATCAGAATCAGAGGTCCTCAGCTCAGTACCACAAGGAACGGTATTAGCTCCACTACTCTTCATAATCATGCTAACTGACATAGATGAGGACGTTACCAGAGACAGCACAGTAACATCCTTTGCAGATGACACAAAGATCAGTAGAAAAATACGAAAACCAGAAGACATAGGATCTCTACAAACCGACATAAACAAAATTTACAAGTGGACGGAAGACAACAATATGAAGTTTAACACCGAGAAATTTCAGCTATTACGGTACGGAAAAAGAGAAGACCTAAAGTCCATGGAATATTATACCCCAAATGGACAGGAAGTCCAGAGAAATTCCAGAGCAAAAGATTTAGGGGTTGTAATGACAGATGATGCGAAATTTGAAACACAAAATAAGATAGCAGTAAACAGAGCAAAGAGAATAACGGGTCTGATATTGAGAACTTTTAAACGAAGGGATAGGAATGTAATGATCCCCCTACTGAAAACCCTGATAATACCCAAACTGGAATACTGCTCGGTCCTAACATCCTCATATAAAAAAGAAGACATTAGACAGCTGGAGGGGATTCAAAGAAGTTTCACAGCCAAGATCAATGGGTGCAAAGAACTAAATTACTGGGAAAGGTTACGAGAACTAAACCTATATTCACTGGAAAGGAGAAGAGAGAGATACACCATTATTTACACTTGGAAAATAATGGAGAAACTAGTCCCTAATCTTACTCTGAATCCCATAACTCCCCAAACAACGGTGGAAGGTAGAAACGGTAGACTGTGTCGTATTCCCAAATTGAAGGCGAGACAGGGAACATCCTTAACCCTGAAAGAAAATAGTTTTGTAGTGAGAGGACCAAAACTATTTAATCAGCTGCCCAAAGACCTAAGAAACACGAAGGGAGTTGCAGTGGAAATCTTCAAAAGAAGACTTGACGCCTGGCTCAGAACAATCCCCGATGAGCCGGGCGTACCTGGCTATGTGAGGTGGAGAGCGCAAGAATCCAACTCACTACTTCACCAGGCCAACTCGAGAGGAGGGGCGACACGCTTGACCTTCGCGAAATGAGAAATCATCACGTGGAACCTTTGTAAGGTTGTAAGGTAAGGTATATATATATATATATATATATATATATATATATATATCCCCGCAAGGGGGTTCTAAGCTCGTGCTCTTGAGTGCTCTTTGTGCTCGTTTGTACGTGCTTGTTCCTGGAGGTTTCACGTGCGCCCTCCCGGCCCTAGCACCCATGGATGATGGGGCTCGACCCTGCAGTCCTTGTCATCCTTGGTCTTTTTCCACTTCGACTGTCCCCTCCACCCTTTCTTTTTCCTCTGTCTTTCCTCTCACTTTTTCTTTGTTTTTCCGCCGAGATATGCCCTTTTAAATAGAGGCGAATCGGTTCTTCCCGAACTTAAAAAAAAAAAAAAAAAATATATATATATATATATATATATATATACTGTATATATATATATATATATATACAGTATATATATATATATATAGAGAGAGAGAGAGAGAGAGAGAGAGAGAGAGATTCCACCGTAATCTTGTAGATCTCCACCGTCATATGACCTTAGAAGCTACGTAGGAGGCTAAACAATCTTATTTATTTTGAAAGTGCGCCGGTGCTTGTATTTTACAATGGAAAAGGTCTGGACTGAGAGCGCATGCATCAATCACTACGTATTTCAGTGTTAAAAACTTAAGTCGAATACTTTACCAATATACATGACAGTAATTGTGACGAGATACCAGAGTAAGTGACTTTTGTGATATATATATATATATATATATATATATATATATATATATGCGCCTCGGTGGTGTAGTGGTTACCGTCGCTGACTACGAATCCATTTGCCCGGGTTCGAGACCCGGTAACGGTAGTCGGCGCACAGCAAAACCCAGCTGTTCATCCTTCCACACAATGAAGAAAGTGGTTGGTAGATAAATGGGTACCCTTGGTGGCCTAGTGGTTGAGAAGCTGGGCTGCTGGTGAGGCGTGGTTCGGATTCCCCGTTAAACTGTAGGTCTAAGGTGGAATGAAAAGCTTGACCTTCCTCAGAATGAACAATTCGAGCGAAAGCTAACCAAAGGTGTGGTGTGTGTGTGTGTCTTTATGTGCAGTTTTATATAGAATTGGTTTTTTATCTAATGTTGTCTCTTTGTGCTGCAGTTGTGTTGCCCTGTTTTGGTAGGTTAGAGAGAGAAATTCGTGGGCAATACGGTGTAAAACGGTGTTTTTTTATGCAAAGATATCATTTTCACACACACAGACATATATATATATATATATATATATATATATATATATATATATATATAGTATATATACTGTGTGTATATATATACAGTATGTCCCACAAAAAAGTACACCCAACTTTAGATTGTACTAACTCCTCCAAATATTGAGATATTTTGGATCTGTTTGTTTGATTTAATATAGCAAATTATTCTTTGTTAACGTTCAAATTTATTCATGTTTAAACGAATTAGTGTTTAAGCATCTGCTTTTAACTGAAGGGTACAACAAAATGGATTGCGCAAAATTGGTCAATGAAAAAATAATGTGTGTTATCAATGTAATGAAAAGACAAATACATAATAATAGATACTTTAACATAATTTTAATAAGATACAAAGCAGATTTTTCTTTATTTCTTATTACAAAAGTTATGCTTAGTTTCTTTTTCTTTCAACATGACCGCCATTCCTATCGATACAAATCTGGAGTCGAGCTCTAATCTTCCCCATCACTCTTTTGATAAGATCTGGATTGGAGATGAGGCGGCCTTTTTTGTGAATGGTCTAGTGAACAGACAAATCTGCCGTCAATATGCACCAAAAAATCATCCACCTGAAAATCATATCTACGAAAAGAATAACTCTAGACGAAAACTGTCTCTCTGGGTAGGACTGTGCGGTAATGGAGCGGTAATTGGCCCGATCTTTTACGATGGTAATCTAAATGGTGAAGCTTACCTAGAAATGATAGACCGAGAAATCCGTCCACAATTACGTATTGCTTATGGAAACCGATTTAATCGTATTTGGTGGATGCAAGACGGAGCTCCTGCTCACAGGAGAGTTATTGTGAAGGAACGCTTGCAGGAAGTCTTCCACCAAAGAGTAATTGCTACAGGCCATGACATTGAATGGCCTCCCAGAAACCCTGACTTGATCCCGTGTGATTACTTTTTATGGGGTCATTTGAAAAATAGAGTATTTGCATCACAACCTATCAATTTAGATGATTTGAGGACTCGCATCACAGCTGAAATCAACTTGTTAAAAGACAATCCAGATCTTATCAAAAGAGTGATGGGGAAGATGAGAGCTCGACTCCAGATTTGTATCGATAGGAATGGCGGTCATGTTGAAAGAAAACGAAACTAAGCATAACTTTTGGAATAAGGAATAAAGAAAAATCTGCTTTGTATCTTATTAAAATTATGTTAAAGTATCTATTATTATGTATTTGTCTTTTCATTACATCGATAGCACACACATTATTTTTTCATTGACCAATTTTGCGCAATCCATTTTGTTGTACCCTTCAGTTAAAAGCAGATGCTTAAACACTAATTCGTTTAAACATGAATAAATTTGAACGTTAACAAAGAATAATTTGCTATATTAAATCAAACAAACAGATCCAAAATATCTCAATTTTTGGAGGAGTTAGTACAATCTAAAGTTGGGTGTACTTTTTTGTGGGACATACTGTATATATATATATAATATATATATATATATATATATATATATATATATATATATATACATATATACTGAGATTTGTTTTTAAATCCAGATTTTTACGGTTTTCCTGAATCAAAATAGCTGTTTTGCTTTTTCAATGCTGTGGACGTAGGTACTCTTTATTTCAACCCGAGAGATTGATCGCATTTGACTGGCACTAGGTGCAATGGTAGCTGGGATCGTAGCAAGTTGTCCCATTAGGGCATATCATATTCTGGGTTCAGGGTTGAAATTTTGAAAAAACAAAGTGGCTAATATGTATTCCTATGTAAAAATTAATTCTAGGATGGGTTTATTATTTGCAACTTTTCCGAAAAATTTCATTTTCATGGTAAAAATCGCGATTTTCTGATTTGAAGGCTGCCTAACGCAGCTTCAGGGCACCCAAACCAAAGCGCGCAGCTGTTCTGCATATGATTTACTCTAAAAGCTGCTTTTCTGAACTCATCCTTGCTTTCTTGCGTGTTTCAACACCTCTGGGTGCTGAAAAAATGTTTAGATTTCACGTAAAACTTAAGAATTTTAAGTTTTTCTTCAAAGAATAGGCGCGGCTCACCAGCTCTACTCTGATCGAGTAGTGGGAAACTTGCCACCTCCACGTGTAGGTTTACACGCCTGTTCTTCCTGGATCCCTGAAAAGCGTGGCCTCATAAGATCTTATATTATGATCTTATGAGGACTTTCAGCTCTTATGAGCATTAACGATGGCTTCAGCCTCTTCATCAGCCACTCGAACCTGAAAAGCTCTTAAGTATGTCCTGCTTCGATCTGAACACTGGGAGCATTTCTCGATGGTCTATCCTGGCTCTCACCCACCCATCTCTCCTTTCGTGACCGTACACAGCTTGGGAAGCAGTTGAGACTTCCTGTACAGCTCTCTTGCAGGACTGAGTAAGAACAGAGAAAGCGTCCACTTTGAAGGGAGTTTTCCTGAGATCCTCGAGCTCAGCCAAGGTCATCTTGCAGGTAAAAATAGGCTCGTAAATATTCTCTGATTCCCAGTTGATGAGATCCTCAGGTGAAGTTGCTTGCAGATTGACTTTGGGATTTTTATGGGGCCTCACTGTCGTATCACCAAAGTCTCTTCCTTCTCTGATCTTCTCTATCTGGCTCACAGCAAAAGCTCCCTGATGCTCATCCTCACTGCACAGGAATGAAGCCAGGATGTTCTCAGGATGTGCGTGGTAAGCTTCTCTTATCACTACAGCAGAGATGATGTTCCTGACCTCGGTATTCTGGTTCCTCAGCAGCCTCAGGCTTGAAAAAACGTGTGCAGGACCAAATTTGAGGTGGTGCTTCACTTTGATGTCGTAGTACATTTTGAAGTAGAAGTTAAAGCAAAACTTCACGAGGACCTCGAGCCTCCTCAACACCTCACCCTTCAGTCCATGCTCTCTCATCCACAACAGCAAGATGGCCTGTGCAGTAGTGAGCCACCTGGATTGGTTCAGAGGTCCGCACTTGAGACCAGCCAACTATGGACTGAGACTTCCAGACTTCATGGCTTTGATCAGAAGATAGCAGTTGTGCTGGTCTGTTGAGAGAGATTTGACTATCCCTACTGGCAGCTCTATGATATCTTCAGTTCCTTCCACTGGTTTGAAGTTGAAGTTGACCTCAAGTTCATTCACTTTCTCAAGAAGTTTTCCAATAGGCCCACTGAAGCCTAACCGGGGAGTTACAGGGCCGTCCAGCTTGATGACTAAGTGCCTCAGGGAGAGCTCGTTCACATGGAGCTGACAGATCATCCAGTGGCACTTGCGACCCAGCATCTTTTCCAATAGGGCTATGGCGCCTCCAGACCACCTCGTGGTGGTGTTGGTAGAGTCTCCTCCAATCATTACAAGGCTCTCGTCAGCTCCGTGATCCAGAAGACACTCATGCAGGCCATGAGCGATCTTATGAGCAGGCTTTTCTCCTTCCTCAGGTTCTTCGGGAGTGAAATGGAAGAGGTACTTTCCTTGAGGCTCCCACGTGAGCGTGTAATGCTCCTCGATCACTTTGCCAGGATGAAATCTCCCTGTCACTTCGTCATATTTCAACACCTTTGTGTTCCTATTCTGCTTGCCATCAAAGAATATCCCAGAGATCTTCTACTCCTCTGACTTCTGCGTGAGAGCTTCAACTGATGAGGCCATTACTTCCTCCTTGGCCCTCCAGACTTTCATGCCATGTATGGCCAAGTATGCCTTGTCTTTGGAAAGGTGACCGGCCTTGATGAGGTCGTTCAGGAAGCCAGTGGCAACTGCAGCTGCCAGAACATTTTCCACCCTGTACCTCAAAGCTGCTGAAGCTGTCCCTTGGATTTTCATGTAGTTTCGTGTAGCAGGAGTTGGAGTTTCGGCAGGTACTTCAGCGGGAACGTCCATAGGAGCTTCAGTAGCCTCAGCATTGACAGAGGCTTCTTTTGCAGCGTCTTCCAAGTTTGGCTCTTCTTCCTCCTCAAAGTCTCTCATGAGAAGCTCTTCATTACTAGCCTCCTCTTTCTTCTTTCTCTTCACAGCAGAAGCTTCTTCAGCCTCCTTCCTCTTCGCTGCTTTTATCTGTCTCCTGCTGTCTTCGAAGTCTACAGAAGACATCTGGATTCCTGAAGCTTCGGAAGTCTTCACTCTCTGGCAGTACAGCCACTGAAGGTCCAGATTAGGAATCTTCACCTCCAAAGGACAGTTACAGTTCACATGGGCCTTGAGGGAGCATCCTGCGCATCCACTCCCCTCTGAGCCGCACAAGAAGATCTGATGCTTGCAAACGCAGACTTCACAGAGTTTATCCAGATCAGCCATCACTTCTCCTGGGTAGCAGACTTAACTCTCCCGTTCACAACGTCTGTCATCTCCTTCCATTTCAACCAGATCTAATATGAGAGCGATTTTTCCATGATTGTCACAGGGGTGGAGAATTTTACATTCGACTTCCTCCACTGAGTCATTACGAGTGAAGCCAGCTCGTCAGAAATCTCTCGGATGGGGTATTTAGACCTTTGGATGTCATGAGTGAGGAACTTTTCCTCCTGCAGACGAATCCCTCTCTGAAGAACGGCTCTCCAAGTCGGCACCTCGCTGGGAATTAACTCCTTCCTCGGGCCCACAACATCCGAGAACTTTGAGCCTGACATTTTCCTTGCTTTGGGGGCAGATTCGGCCATCACTTCTAGTCGGTGCTTATTCTCGCTCTTGTCCAATCTATAACAAATTCATATCAGTATGTTTAGTGTTCTTTCGCCATAAATATAGACAAGGAATATAATTTTTGGTTATAATCAGCGTTGCCAACCGGCATTTTTAATGACCAAATTAACTTAAATTTGGTAATGAATATTTATTTTGGTAATAGAAAACTGAATTTGGCATTGCAAATTTAATTTAAAATTTGTCATTCAGTACCATTTAATTTTAGCGGAGGTTCATTTTTTTACTTGAAATATGCATAGGAGGTATATATAAGCATTTTCAGCAATCTTTTTTTGTAAGATCATTTCTAAATGAAATAATTTATGTGTCCATTAGTCAACAAAGGTCTAATGAGGTAATTAGTGGGTGGTAGTTAGTACTCTCTCTCTCTCTCTCTCTCTCTCTCTCTCTCTCTCTCTATATATATATATATATATATATATATATATAAACAGTACATAAAAACAATCGTAATGAAAAATTCATTTCATGTATCCAATTGGACACACGTGTTATCATAGACAGAAATTTACCCTATGAAAACTTTGTGTCCATTTCGAAACGAACTTTGAATAAAGTCTTTTCTTCACAGTTATTAAAAATATTACTTAAACAAAGTAAACAGGGAGCTTCCTTAATATTTCTAAAATGAAATTATAGTCAAAACAAATATAATAATGGTGATTAAACTTAGGAAAATTACAAAAAACACTTATCGAAAAAAATGGCGTCCACTCACTTCTACTTCACAATATAACTGGCGTAATTGCTCAGAGCCATCTATTGAGAGAATGTTGAACTTCACCTTCTGCGTCCAAATGGTTACAAAGATTCAAATGGAGAAGATTTTTTTTCTTATGTACGTATGTATTAAACCTGTGTAAGAGTTAAGCAAAGTTAATGTGTGTAAATGGCAACAAATTACGACAAAGGGTTAAAAATACAAAGTTGTGTTCAATTGAATATTCGGTATTTCAACATAGAACAGTAAACCGCAATTTTGAACATGATAACGCGATTTTTGGGAAAAGTTGCAGAAAAGAAACCCCTCTTAGAATTAAATTTTACATAAAAATACATATTAGCCAGAGTGAAATTCGGATTCGGAAAAGTATGATATGCCCTACTGTCCCATCCTTGAATTGTAAATAAAAATAAATATATACTATGCCATTCCTGCGAACGAGTCTAAATTGTTTTTCTGCAAATGAAATTTAATTGCAAAATCTTTTTTAATTTGAATCGCATGCACAAATACACTACATATATATTTCGTCAACGGCAATTTTTATGCGAAACCCGCATCATTTTTTTCTGCAAACGAAAATTAAATTACAGGCCTATTTATTTTATTTTAGAAAAGAATTCTGTAGTAATGAGTGGTTTATTTCTTTTTTGTGAAAAATGCTCTCTCTCATTTAAGCACAAGTGACGAACTGTGTCAATGCAAAACGATCTTCCCTCAAACGGTGGTTGATGTTCGACTGGATGCTCCTGTAAAAGTTTTTTATTTTTAAAAAGTACTGTTTCTGCGACTTATAGTTCCCAGTGAAAGTGCAACACACATCATCTGAACGGATGAGATTGGTCCTTATTGAGATTTTATGATGACAATGTTTTATATACAATTGTATGTTAGAACCGCTATTATTTTAATATTTCAGGGAACCAAACGATGAGGTAATCAGTTTGAGTAGCTAAATCCGTGAAGAGAGGGAGGGGAGTGAGGACGCACAGCTGACTGGTTTACGTGATGATTTTCAATCTCTAAGCTGCTACCGTACTGCACTGGAAATAGTAAAAGGATATGTTCATACAATTCCATGTTCTGTCAATGAATAGTTGTAAGTGGCATATTGTTTAATATTTATTTCGTATTAGCTGAATGTTGTAAGAAGGACTCTACAGAATGCAGTGTAAGATTTTAATACCTATAAACTATTGATGCGAATTTGTAAAAGAATCTTCAAGCAGGACATTTCCAAATATGCAGCTTTATTCGCAATTTGTATAATTAATATATATGTATATATATATATATATATACACACACAGAGGGTGTCTCATAATATGTTGGACGCACTTTTAAAATGGATTCAGGACCTGAAAACAATGAAGAAAGTTTATATAAACATATGCCCGAAATCGATTTGTTTCCGAGTTACAACCCGTTATGTGTTCCAGCAAGTATCCTCCTTACCTTTAAAAGAAGTGCTCAAAATGACCGCCTTGCGCTTGAATACACGCCTGAACACACCTCGTCATAGACTGCCTGACGCGTTCAAACATTCCAGGTACTGCTCGGATTTTCTGGCATCCTTGTTCTACACGTTGGCGAAGCATTTAGACGTTGTCAATGGGTGTCACGTAAATGATGGATTTCAGATGACTCCACAGGTAAAAATCGAGTGGATTCAGGTCCGGGGAACAAGCAGTCCACGCAATGGGTCCTCTACGGCCTATCCATTTATCAGAGAAATGGTCATCCAAATAGTCTCTGGCTACTCGACTAAAATGAGGCGGAGCGCCGTCATGCATAAACCACATACGACGTCGGACACTAAGAGGAACTTCATCTAGTAAATCGCTTAAATCATTCCTTAAAAAATTGGAATAGGATTCTCCTGTTAATCTTCCAGGCAAAACAAAAGGACCGATTAAGTTATCGGCAATAAGTCCTGCCTATACATTAGGGTGTCACTTTTGGACTTTTTTTGAAAAGTTATGGTACCTACCTCTTATATTGTGACAAATTGACCAAATCGGGCAATATTTAGGGTCCCCGCCCCCATTTGAAAAATAAGCCCCCTGTTCACACAGAAAATGGTGAGTTTTGGAGATATTTTTGGTCATAGTTTCCTTACTAATTATCGTATTTAAAAATTTTGCTACCAAAATGTAGAGAATAATAATGCGCTTCAATCTGAATAGTTTTTATTAACCTTTGAGTTAAATTTATTAAATTTTGTATATCTCTTTGGTCATTTTGATGCATTTTCTAAGAGAAAAATGCTGCTGTTTTATATCTTTGGAAGATCTGAACTGCAATAAAATATTATCTTATATACTTTGGATGTCACTACCATCCATAGAGCATCATCCCAATGCAGCTCTGCGGCGATGGGCTTTGAAAATATAAATAAAAAAAGCAGATGGGTTTAAATGAGCAACACTTTTTGGTTTAGAGATTCAAAGTGGGAACAACTTTGCAAATGTTTAGTAGATTAAAATTAGTAAATTTAAAAAAAAAAAAAAAAGGCAACTGTAGACTTAAATTTTTATTAATCTGAAAAAAATATGCAAAGCCCCATTGTTTTTTTAATTTTTTATTATGAAATACAACCTTAGTTGAAGAGTAAGGGGTTCCAAAAAACCATAGCCCACCCCATTTTCAGCTTATATGTTTACTTATATCAAAATAGTTTTTAGTGATTATAAAAATATATAAAATTCTTTATTTATTGCAGGTATTAAAATTACTCTAGCTGATAAAGTGATAATATAATGGCTTCTCAATTAATTGGTGATTCGGAGAGGCAACGTGTGATAGATCGCATACGAGCAATAACATTTCGGGAAGCTCGTGATGTTGGAGACACCTTTATAACACGTTCATGGGTTGCCAAAAAGTTGCGAAGAAGTGAGGACTTCGTCAAAAGAAATTGGAATAAAACTTTGGATGAATGTGAAATGGATACAACCAAATCTGGGCGCCCAAATTTGCCACTCTCTCAGGAAACAAAGGACATCATTGAAAGCGGTACGCGTAAGCGGAAAAACAGCTGTGCTAAACTTTTTAGAGAGATCGAAGGGTTGAGAGGAAAGATCGTTAGTGGTGAGATCATTCGACTGTACCGTCATAGGTAAGGTTTAAAGCCTTGGCATGAACTTCCAAAGCCAAGAAAAACTCAACTTAACATCGATGACAGAATGTGGTTTGCCCATTATCTTGAAGATTGGGATGTGGATGATTTCATGCATTTAGCTGTCTCCGATGAATTTTTTGTTTACGTAACACGTCGGCCTAACTACCAAAATGATCGAATGTGGGCCACAACACCAGATGAAATCGATGACAATGAACATTATCGCGAATTATTAAAAAGTCCAGACTGTGTTGGTGTGTTTGTTTTGTTCCCTGCAAAGAAGCTCATGTGGGTGCTGAAGCCAAATGGTCAGAGTTGGGATGGACAGTATTTTCGCGATATTATTCTATCCCAGTATGTCATTCCTTTTCTGAGAAACCCAAACAATGTTATGGATGTCGATCAAGTCACACTTCTGCAAGATAAGGCCCCCTGCTTTATGGCATTCGCCACTCAACAGTTGTTGCGGAACCATGAGATCGATTTCTTTGGAAATGAAGAATGGCCAGGAAATTCTCCTGACCTGAACGTCTGTGAACACATTGGATCAGTTATAAAGGACAAGGTTGAATGTCTCTTGTTTCAGGAACCTGCAGCAAATCGATTTTCGAAGGATACAATGACGCAACACATTGAAACTGTTTTAGCAAATTTGCGTAACGATCAAGATCTATTCACGTCACTTTTGGCAAGCTACCCAAAGCGAATTCAGGCTGTCTTGGAAGCCAATGGCGGGAACACCAAGTTTTAATTGTTTCTCATTAAATGCAGGATTAAATTCTCTTTTGTAAGGTATGTTTAGTTTTACTGTAGCTCTAATGGTTTAGGCCATGGGGGGGGGGGGGCTAAGGTTTATTGGAGCCCCGTATTCTCTTCATCCATTGAAAATCATTGTTGCTGTCCCACGTTACAGCTGGAGTCCTTATCCAATCTTCCGTTGAACCAATGACTACGTGAATACAAACCATGAGTTTGGACCAACTAATTGCTGAATTTAAATTTGTTCTTTTAGGATGGGAAATATCGGCTTACCCTGTTTGAATTCTGGTGGTTGGTTGAAAGAGGAAAGTTTTTTGCCTACCTTGTCCTTTTCACTATGAGGTAAATCTCCAAAGAGAGAAAGGGTTACAAGTTCTTCAGATAGGTACCAGTAATGACCTTTTAGCGTGTTGAGGGCAGCTTCCGCTACTTCCATGTCAATCTTTTTGTACTGAACTAATTCGTTGTATAGGAGGTCATTTTCAGGAGCCTCAAGTGGGTTGGTGACTGATAGCCAGTACTTGGAGTAGATCAGCGATGTAAACAAGCATACTCTTTCCAGCTTTTTTATTGTAATATTATCATATCCGGCTTGGTCTGAAAATGCTAACATCTTATTCGTATACAACATGACAGCCATCCATCTGGCGTGATGGGGAGCTCCTAGCTTGATCCAGTCTATTCCTCTGGCAGGAATTTCTAAAACGAGCATAGTTGTTTCAGCTACCTCTTTGTAATCATCCCTGGGAAGGCTCTGGTTATCTTTGAGCAAATCTGTCATGAAATCTATGACGCATTTTTTCAGGTCCTTGAGATGTCTGTCATTGATAGATAGCTGTTTGCAGGGTTGCTTAGTATCTAGCTTCTCCCATATACTGTAACATCTCTGAAGGTCTTGAAAGATTCGTTTTCGGGTGAAGTAGATTTTCCAAATACCTTTAGATAGACTGCTGACAAAACTCTTTCTGCCATATGGTGGCGACAAGCGAGCCATAATAATTTTTTTCAAAGAGGTCTTTTGGTATTTTACAAGCCCCTTTTATCGAGCCAGTATTGGATTAAGTAGTATCGAATACCATTTTCAGTTGATATATCAAATAAGTTATCTAAACGAGACAGGAAAGATGTTTTTTGGGTTTCATAACATTTCTTCTTTATATTTTTACACAACTTCTCATACTCTTTTAGCAAATTCCACAAATTTTTTTGGGGTCCTTTCTGCTTTCTGACGGATTTTGATGGTATGCCAGCCATAATCCACACCTTTTCTACCTTATCTAATACTCTCAAAATATTTTCTTCCTTTGACACATTGTCGCTTTTCATTTGATCCCTTCTCAAGAAGAAAAAGTGACTGAGAACTTCACTATTCGTTGGAAGCATGCTTCCTTCTCTTGCGCATGTCTTCCACTAACTTTCCCAATAAAGAATCATATTTTCTTAGGTCTGTTCTTAATATTGGCTTACTGTTAGCCATGACTATTGACTAATTTTAATAAACTATGAAATTAAGCAAATCTATAATAGAATTCTGAAAGAAAAGCAAATTTATCATACATTTGGTTATATTTGCATACTTTTTGTAGATAAAACCTGGAAATACTGTAAATAAATGTTATAGAAATGAAAACAGAGGGAAAAATTTCATAAGATCCACTCATATATCAGCACCGTATACAACTAAAATAGTTTTAGAACGTTCACAAAAGAGGATACCGTTATTCTCTACATTTTGGTAGCAAAACTTTTGAAATACGATGATTAGTAAGGAAACTATGACCAAAAATATCTCCAAAAATCACCATTTTTTGTATAAATAGGGGACTTATTTTTCAAATGGGGGCGGGGACCCTAAATATTACCCGATTGTCTTTATTTTGGTTTATTCATGGTTTTTGGTCAATTTGTCACGATATAAGAGGTAAGCACCATCACTTTTCAAAAAAAGTCCAAAAGTGACACCCTACTATACATTGATACTAAACTGTTCTTGGTGCCTTGACTGGATGATGGCATGCGGATTTTCTTCGGCCCAGTGATGAGTATTGTGAAAATTGATCACGCCATTTCTTATGAAGGCAGCCTCATCTGAAAACAACAAGGAGGATAGAAAAAGAGGATCGCGAGCACACTGTTGAAGGAACCACGTACAAAAAGCCTCTCGTGGTGGAAAATCAGCTTCAGTAAGGCCTTGTACTCTCTAAATATGATATGGGTAAAGCTGTTGTTCCCGTAAAATTCTCCACACAGTTGTGTATCTTACACCCTCTGCTGCTGCTATCCTTTGGGTGCTAACACCAGGATTTTCCTCCACGCGATTCAGGACCCGCTCCTCCAACTCAACAGTTCTGACTCTGATTGGTGTACCACCATCCGAAACTCTCTTGCTGAATGATCCTGTATCACCAAGACGCTCGTCTATTCTCTGAAAGGTCTTCTTATCTGGCAGACGGTGATTCGGAAACCTTTCCGCATACAGACGTCTTGCTGCGGCCGCATTACACTCGGCAAGTCCATACATGAAATGCATGTCTGCTATTTCTCTGTTTGAATAAGCCTCCATTCTCACTTCAAATGCACACTATCACTGAATAGCACAAAAACTTTCAAGGGTTTTTTCACTGGATTGCACTTATTCAAGGTAAGAAGTTACGAATATGAACAGTGAAACAGTGCGATGCACCTCTGACTGACTGATGGCTCTACACTCAACGATATTGAAACATGTCATAGAGTGTACCAAACATTACAATCGACAAGGCCATACATGAAATAAGTCTCATACACACTCACAAACATTGTCGGCAAGCAGTGTTTGTAAACAGTTTGCGAAAAGAATTGCTGGAACACAAAACGAGCTGTAACTCGGAAACAAAGCGATTTCGGGCATATGTTTATATGAACTTTTTTCATTGTTTTCAAGTCCTGAATCTATCCTGAAATTGCGTCCCACATGTTATGAAACCCCCAAGGGTAAGAATAAGATTTTTTGTGTATTTAAAGTTAATTTACTGCGGCGTATTTTTTTTACTCGCTATACAATTTCACTGCGTTTTTAAACACTATTCACTTTTAATTGCCAATACAATTTAAATTAATTACAGCGCAATTTTTACGTTTACAAGTTTGTTATAGTACATATATAAAATTACACTTTACACAATACGAGTGGTTTTGGGTACAAATGGGAATTTGTCAGTTATTTTAGCACACTTAGCAAACACAAATTAATCGTTGGGAGCAAAATTGCACAAATCAAACAAATTTAAGAAATCTGAAAATTCATGCCCTCTTGCCATGTATAATAGGAAATATAAACTATACTCTCTACGTACATTTGAAACGCTAGGGAGTCCATACAATTTGCGAAATTTGTAGCTGTTTTAAGATCTTTACAATAACAGGATCAGTCTGTACCGACTCTCCGAACGAGTCAAGGTAGTATAAACGTTCTCTATTTTTAAAATAAAGGGCAATCCATTGAATCTCACCACCGCTCGACAAATTTGTGTTTATTATGTCTGCCCTGGTCATTCCTGATCGGAATTTTTAACACTACAACCTTCATATATATTCCGATAAATATGTCTCTTGTGTGAAGCACTCTTTATTCATAACCGTTTGAAGTGTGACTTCGTCCATTTTTGAAAGTTCATTACAACAGATTTAAAGCAATTAATTTCTAACAGAGCTAGCAAGTCCTGATAAAATAGATTAAGTGTGTGTACACTTGTACAATAATCGGGTGAAACATCAAAAACATATATATATATATATATATAATAAATAAATATATATATATATATAATATATATATATAATATATATATATATGTATGTATAATTTAGGGTGTCTCAAATATACGAATGGAGGATTTCGGGTCGGGGCGACGCTTGCCCGTATTACACCTTTATAAAGGATTGTTATCACCAAATTTGACAGCTGTAGGAGGATTTTTAGGGGTCACTCAAGTTCGCCACTTCTGTTTCACTTATACAAGATTTTCTTCTCTTTCGCAGGTTATGGTTACTAGAGCAGGAAACCAGTTGTGGTTGCTGGACAAGGCCCCAATTGCAGCGATTGTTTGTCCACGACTTCCATCGAAGGAGCAATGCCTGCTCCTTTACTTCCACCACCACCAAGACCAAGAGGGAAGGAAGACCAAATCGGAGAGCATTCGCCTGGTGGTGGAAACCATCTGGCCCATCTGGGAGAAGGCCAACATACCAACTACCACCAAGAAGTACGCAGGGGAGAAGCTGGCGAAGTTGATCGATACCTACGACGCACTCAAGAAGAACAGGACAAAGCCGCAAGAGGGTTACCGGTACAAGGAGGGGATGTTCAAGTCGGATTTGGAAGACGTGTTTGACGTGGCTCACTCCTCCGCGCTATCCTCCTCCAAGGTCCCTCAGGAGGACAAGGATTTTCTCACCTCGCAGAGGGAAGACAGGATGTCGTCAAGTCTTGCGGGGGTGGACCAGAAGACAGCGAAGAAGAAAGCTGTGAAGCGGAAGAGGGATCTTGCAGCCACGGCTAGGAAGAGTAAATGGGATGCTGGGGTGACACAGCTCATGGAGGTAGCGATCTTGGAGGTGGATGGTAGCAGCACTGAAATGAACACGGAAGACGAGGATGATGACGACGAGACGTACCAAGCGCCCAGCACCAGCAAGGCCCAGACTCAAAAGAAAAGGCGAATGAATGCCCTCACGGACCCGAATCTCATCGCTGCTTGGGATCGCGACATGTCCGTGAGACAAGCACGTCGTCCTTTGCAGCAGCAGCTCAGAGTTTGGGTCATGACCTGGATGACCTGGTAATCTCGCCAGCAACTGTTCATCGAACACGGAACAAGATCCGAAAGGAGATGGGAGAAGAGTTGACCCGAAAGTTCGAAGCTTCTGGTCCTTTAGTCTTGCACTGGGATGGGAAACTGTTGGAAGATATCGCCAAGGAGAAGAAGGAGGTTGACTGGATTTCTGTTGTGGTGACGGGCGATGGAGTCGAGGAGCTTCTTTGTGTACCCGTTGCGGTGGACGACACTGGAAAAGAAGAGGCTGCAGCCGTACTCCAGGAAGTCCAGGCTTTTGGCATTTCGGAGCAAATCATTGGACTGGGATTCGACACCACAGCTGTGAACGCTTGGATGATCCAAGGTGCTTGCGTTCGCATTGAGCAGGAGTTTGGCCGTCCCATGTTGTGGTTGGCTTGCCGTCACCACGTCTTGGAGATCTTACTCAAGGATGTCTTCGTGCGATGTCTGGGGCCGTCCTCTTCCCATGACATTCTCCTCTTCAAAAGATTTCAACAGCGGTGGGCCTCCATTGACAAAGGGTCATTCTTGTCCATCGGTGACGAAAGCAATCCCACAACAACTGACAACTGGGCAAATCAAGCGTCTTCCATGAAGAAATACCTGCAGCAGACGCTTTCCCACGGCACACATCCCCGAGAAGACTACCGTGAACTCCTCATCCTTTCCTACCGTTTCCTTGGCGGTCAGGTCCAGGGGGGATTTCGTCAGCCTGGGGCCTATCACCACGCCAGATGGATGGCCAAAGCCATCTATGCCCTCAAGATTTTCATGTTCCGTCACCAACTGGACCTGACAGCCAGGTAAGAAGGAGGACTTCGGCGGCTGTGTTTGTTCATCTCCCTCGCGTACGTGAAGCAATGGAATGAGGCAATGGTCTCGAATCGAGCTCCACTGAACGACCTAGAGTTCCTTCGCCTGCTCGAGGCCTACCCTGACAAGGAAGCCAGCTACACGACATCCATGGCCTTGAAAAGGCACCTGTGGTACCTCTCAGAGGATCTCGTGGGGCTTGGTTTCTTTGACGACCGCATTCCAAAGGACACGAAGCTAAAGATGGTCCAACGACTTCAATCCCCCGCCACGAAGAAAGGACTCAAGCGGATCGATCCGAAGAACTTCAATCCACAGCAATCCATCGAGCTCTTCGTCACCCGGAGAACAAAAGAAGTCTTCTTCCGCGCGATCCTTCCAGAATCTGAGTCTCCCACCTTCCTCATGAAAGATCCAGAGGATTGGATCAATGACCAGGATTGGATCACGGCGCCAAAGAGGGTGAAAGCCCTGAAGGTGGTCAATGACGCCGCCGAGCGTGGTATCGCTTTGATGAAAAGATTCAATTCCACCATCACGCGTGATGAGAAGCAGAAGCAATTCGTCCTCAAGGTGGTTCGGGCTCACCAGAAGTTGATCCCCGTCAAGACGAAGGAGAGCTTGAAGAGTAAAATCAAGTAGTGTAGGACAGATTGATGATGAAAACAATCTATTTATACGCGCTTATTTCAATTAATGAAAGTGCATTTCGTTTATTTTCATTTTTGTTCAGAAATAAAGAGAATAAGGGAATGATAGAAATTTCTTTTTTTTCCTAAATAGCTACAAGAAAGTGTTAAACTTGAGTGACCTCTAAATACTGTTCGATTCCCATCATTTTTCGATTTTTAGAACCTCTATGCCTATTGAAATCGGGGCAACATTCGCGAGCAAGAGAAAATCGAAAAAAAAAATTTCTATGTATTAATGAGACACCCTAATGTGTATATATATATACTTTCTATAAATTCGTTTAGCGTTACAGCTGTACCAACCCCGTCATATCCATTAATACTCTGAACCAGGTTGTGGTATGCCCTCTTACAAAGCGAAAATTCGGTATCTGTAGAATAACTTATTTCTAGCGACCCCCCTACACCCAAGCCATTGACAAGCAATGTAATATTTTTTACGGCAATAATTTTTAAATTGAATGAGGATTTTTTATACCGACCAGTCATGGAATCATGCTCAAGCAAGCCAATAAGTATTCTTTTTGGAAGAATTATCTGAGCCACATTTTCTGTTTGTTTGGAAGATAAACCTGAAGGGACTGTAAACATTTTCATCTGAACTCGGTTTATAAGATATTTGGCGGTGCCCCTCAGTAAATTTTCCTCAATTTCCATTTGCATAGCAGCAATAACTTCACTCGTCGTATGCGAAGATATGTTTCCACTACGTGTATTACTAAAGGTTTTGTAACCTCTTCACTGCTCTCATCCAGATTTAAGCACACCTCTGGGCAGTGCAGGCGATTTTAATTTTCATATCAACCCCATTCACTAATAGTTGCTCCTGGAACGAGAAATCAATGTGCCAGCGACCAACAGTCATAAATTTTCTTTTTAGATTTATTAAACTTATTTTTATGATGTTTTCCTCTGTAGGGGTATAATAACCCTCAGCTGTCAAATAAGTTTATTTACGCCTTTTGAAAAGATGAGTACATTTTTCAAGTCGGCTCTATAATGGTAATAGTTGACTCCTGACGAAATATTTGTCTGGTTTAGATACATGTCGCACTGGCTTATCATCGAATGCAAGAAGTCAGGTTCTAGAAAGATTGCATAATCGTTTTCGCAATCTGTTTTGTCAATATGTGCTATTCTCAGTTTGGCATACATAAAAATGTTACTTGGTTCGTAATAAAATGATCTGGCATTTGGTATGAAAATTTCTACAGGAGCGCTCGATGAACCAACCGTGTTGAGCGGATTAACTGTGATAAATTCAGATTCACTGATAGATGTTTGTGTAGATCGAATAGTGAGAGTTCTGATTTGCAGCATTCTGAGCTGTGAGGATGTATAAAGTGTCATAACGACCAGAGCATTAACGCTTCCTCCCACAGCGAGCATACAATTGCTTTTGAGAGGGAGTTGTAACAGGTCTTGTTTATATCAGTTAAAAATGTAGTGTACCTATGGTTTTAAACGTATCGAACGTTTATTTTTTGATCACCGTTTACGTTTAATACTTCGAGCTGGCCTTCTTTTATTTTTGTTATTCCGTACAAGCCGCTTTTTCTCCCCATATTTTCTTTTTATTTCCTCTTCCACGCATTTTTCTTTTCGCGTCTTCGACAATCTCATCCCGTGCATGACTTAAATGTTTCATGAAAACTTCTTCAGGTTTAGCGCAAGTCACTATATCTTCAACTGTATTAAGCCCTGATTGTAGGGCCTTCTTGCCAAAATATTTAACACCACTTCTCAGTAAGGGGACTGCCGTACGTAATATAGATGGAAAAACTCGAACCGATGCCACTTTCACGCTGATACCTTACGCCGTGGTAGACTGTGAAAGGGTTTTACATCATTCTGTCGCAACAAACAGGAAGTGAAGCTTCACTGTTTATCTCCCAGAACCAAATAGTTAGCTTTCACCTTCTATCGTTCTTATATGTAACGCAACAATGCTTAGTAGGTTAGAGGCGACTTTGACGCAAAGGGTTTGATATACTCAAACTTTTTCCACAATGATTGGGTATGTGCACAATACGTAACAATTGTACCTGACTGTCTCCAACAAAATGGTGTTCCAATGTTAGTGTAAATATAACATATAGGTGGGGGTGGTCCCCTATTGTTCAAATTCTCCAATTTTAGCCGGTACAATAAACTCAGCAGGTCATACAGCAGCTCGTGAAAAGTGTCTCTTTGGAAGGCTGGACCGTATCTGCCCTCAGGTAAAATTTTGAACATCTCTTTGTCTTTAATATTTCTACTCGTCTCTGATTTTAACATCAAAGTACGTAATGGTGTATCTTTGTTTACGATTTCAAAAAGTACATCGGATGCAAGGTTTGAGTTTTTCAAACCCTCGTTTAAGTCTCTTACAATATCCTCGGCAGTATCATAATGCCCTGGACCTAGTGTTATTTCTGTAGTGTAGTACTGTACACCCCCGTTCCGTTCCGATCGCATGGTACTGTTCAATTCCACGCCTGCTTTTTCGCATTCGTCGCGTATTCTAAGAACCATAAAAACGGTTTCTTCTCAATACTTAAAAGTTTGGTGGTCAGTTGAAATTCACACACCCCAACCTCTTATGAATCACGCTCCAATTCGATGGGCCTATGCAGTTCTGTTATAAAGTTGGACATAGTATAGTCAGGGTGTGCGTCCAAAGATACAGAGGAGGGCAGTGTAACGTAGAAGTAGTCGGGTAACATGGTGTATACTATTTAAGTTTCATTATTACAGAAGCTTTTGAGGAGTTGAAGCTTTCTGGGTACCCTAGCCATTTCAACAGATACATCTTTCTCTTCCCTATGCCTTTGCTTCCTAAAATTTTCTTAATTTTAAACACTTTTTTTGCTAAATTAAATATTACCTTCTGCAACTCTTTGCAATAACAGCCGTCTCAATTTCTTCGCCATTCAAAGCTTCAACGTAAAACATCATTTCGCCTTTAGGCTTCATAGATCTAACTTTAAAAATTCCCTGAGTCCATCCTTGCTCAAATCCTTTCGTGAATTTATTCCGTGGTCGTGACAGTTTTACATAATCATTGATTTTGAAATGTTCTACCAATGGCGCTGCTCTGCTATCATTTTTCACCTCAGGTTCTGTATGCGTACCTCTTTCTAAAACCTCATTAGGCGATGTACCAGTCATACGGTGGTGTGAACGGTTGTAGGATGATGCGAGCTGTTCCAGAATGTTTATGTATCTGTACGTATTTTTATCCGTAAAATAACGGGGCATGCTGCTCTTTATTGTACGCTGTACTCTTTCGGCAAAAGAGACCTTATGCACAGAATTGGATGTGTAATAACTGGTATTACACTCTGCCAGCATGTTCTGAAAAGCTCGGCCTATAAATTCCTTCCCTAAATCTGTACAGAACTAACCTGTTCTCCTGGTTTCCTTTAGCATTAATGCTTTTGTGGCTTTAGCAACTGTTTCATTCGATTTATTTATAAAAGCAATAAGCCACACATATCAAGAAAACACATCGATTATAAATAGAATATAACTGTCCATCATTATACCACGAATACCTCTGCATGTTAGTCAGGTGTCCTGCTCACGCAAAAATTTCTCAACGGCTTTTTTCTCTAAACCCACAGTATAGAACACCTCTGCAGATTCTTTCAACACCACCGAAAGAAGCTCGATTAGAAATATCGTAATAGTGTTTCCTTAATACGTCAGCCATTTGCGTATTTTAGAAGCGCGCGGGTAAAGTTATGCGTTGGTGGTTGGTCTCTTCTTCAGAGTTGTTACACTTTTAGGCGAAGGCATGCTCTGTTGGGGTATGTGTTGTTTGTTCTACAGTAGATCTTTTATTCTGTTCGGGGTGCCAATCAGCGTTTTTGGTATGTTTATCTCTTGTAGCCTCGATTTAATGTGATTCCATCCTAGTGAAGATGGTCTATCCCACTTTCTAACTAAATCATGTACGATATCAATAATATTCGAATCCTGAACACTTGCCCCTTCAACAATAACTCCACTAGTATAGGACCGATGTAGAACAGGATCCTCATTCAATACATTATAAAGGCTTACTCCTTTATTCCGCAATGGATGAGTGAGACTATTTTTTAATACATGTTCAAAATGCTGCGGATTCACCCCGTTTTTCTTTGTTTGTTCGTCTCTAGTCTCACCATGTTTAGCGTCACCCATATGTTTCATAACTACGGGAGACTCCACAGGTTTTATATAATCCTCGTCCTCGTACTCTTGAAGAAATTTCTGAAGAGCTTCTTGGTATGAAATTCTTTTCTCATCAGGATGCATTTAGGTGTTTCACAGATTCAGCAATTCACTCTCCATTCTTGTAAACCTGTTTTTACTGGGTTCTAAAACTGATTCTTGATTCCTTGTATTCTGTAGTGAAGCGTACATGCGGAACCACTACTTCTTTCTTCATTATAATAAAGTAGACAATAAGGGCCCCAACACCACCTTTTGTACAATAATTCATTTTTTATTTTGCCGCAGTTTGGTTTTTACGAGCGAGAGCTCGTATTATGTTATTCTAATGACGTAAGCGAGTCTTCTGCGAAGGTGTCATTGGTACATTATATTTTATAACATCGAGACAGACATCACAGATACATTTAAAAAAAGTCAGGGTCAACATTTTTGGCAAACAGTCGTTGGAGAGGGCGCGGTCGTCTGTGATAGAGTTTTATAAATTCGCAATATTTTTTTTATACGTTTCATCATTCTGGAATATAGACCGTTTCAGCCTCGTTTGGAAGTATATTCGTTCTCAGAAGCACCCTAAATGTGTTTCGGGAGTGAAGGTCGCAGAGGAAATACCCGTAACGTCGACTCGTTGCTTCGTCATAAACCTTCAAAACTTCCTTACGCTGATTCGGGAACATTTGACTGGCTTTTCCCCCAATTTGCGATACATCTCGGGGCTGGGCGAATAATACGAGATAATGTGTGTTTAATGAAACAACATGCATATACCTGTTCTTGAAAAATAGGTTTTGATTGATCAAGAACACGCTTATGTTAAGATGGTGAGAAAATACTGTAAATGTTTCGGTAAACGTTTTATTCATTACTTCCCTGAGATCATCGATCATCTCCCTTTCATCGAGCTAACATCATAAAAACCTTTATGGAATAAAATAATGTCTTGGTAATCGTTGAAAACGTCTTGGTATGTCGAACAGCTTTATGTACAGGTTCCGTGAACAGCGCGTCTTTATCTTTAATGATAAGCATAAACACGGTTTTACATCCTGTAGGACCTGCCTGATACAATGCACGCCTTCTACGTCAGGTATGCCCCGTAAGCGTGTAAAATTCTCCACGAACGTTTTGTGTGTTGCATCCTGAAGAAGTTCTGAAAATCTAGGGGAGGCTACGGCTTCACAGGAATAATCTTAGCTCATATGTTCACCGTATTAAATACATAGGCTATTCAACAAAAATTTAGATGCCCACGGTTGTGCAGTGCGCGCGGAAACTATAGATTGTGAGCTTGATTTTAACTGAGATATGGGTCCTGAAGAGCTGAGAAAAGTTGAGTAGGAAATGTCTCTACGTATAGTTCTCTTTGGCTTGGATGAGCGCGGTTGGACTGTGTATGTTTTTAAAAGTAGCGTGAAAGATCACACAAATCCTTTACTTATTTTAGGTTTGACGGGGACAAGGTACCTTCCCATTCGCAATGTAAGAGCCCTTTACGCGAGCTCTAAAAGTCGTATGCATGGCAGGCATCACGATTTGTATAAGGAGTGTCTCGAGTTTACGAATGATCTACTGAAACACTGTAAGGAATGCCACATGCTTTGCGAACAGTGTAAAAGCCCTAGATGTGAAAGTCGAGTAGTTGAAGGCGAGAGGAGAGATTGTATTGTAGTATGTAGACGCATGTTTTTCAATAATACATGTTTTGATCTCCATAAATCAAATGGAATGTGCAAGAAAATAAGAATTTGCGAGTGTGGCATGCTTCATACGATAGGTGAGAGCGGGACATACAAGCATAAGTGTGATAAAATTTACTGTTCAGTATGTCATGAGAAATATAAGGCAGATGGTGTAAAGCATGTTTCCTATATGAAAGATGCCAAGTCTAAAATTAACTATATACTACGACATAGAGACTTACACAAACCAAGAGACAAACAATGTTATTCCCCACTTACTCGTAAGTCAATCTATCTTCCAGGAGTGCATCAACGTTGTTTGAGTGTGATGAATGCCGTAAATGTGGCAAACGAACAAACATTTTTAAGACGTCTGCAATTGATTCACCCTTGAAATTCTTTGTGAACTACATTGTTAAGATGTAGGATCAGTTAAAAAAAATGAATGTGTACATTCTTGTGCATTAGGGTGGCCCACTTTTCAATTTTTTTTTAAAAGTATAGGTTATCGTAGTTTTTCCCATTATTTGGCACTATACTAGCACATTGGTACCATTTTTACAAAAATTGATCAATATTTAGGGGTCTCGCTTCGACCTTGAAATTACGAGTTTTTTTTTTTAAATGCGTACTTTTTAACTTTTTACTGAATCAAGATAAATCATTAAGTAGGGATGTTTTCTGAATCCCAGCTGGAGTAGCGGTCGCCCGAGCATGTTTTCCAGCCGGACAACTGCACCCTGCACCCTCCCCGTGTTGGTGGAAGTGGTGTCGAAGCAGAGTCCGATGACGCTCTCCTCACATCCCCAATCTTCGAGAGCATGTATGGTTGCCCGCGCCTGCGACAGTCCGGTGCCGTCAGCAACAGCTGGGACTGACAGCAACTTTCCTTCTGTGCAATGAGGAGCCCCGGAGATGAGAATTGCTTGGCGGTGCTCCGCCGTTCCAAGGAAGTTCTGAAACACATGCCATATATTTCAATTCCATGGTTGTAAAGTAACCTATTTTTGTTCACATTCAGTTCTCTTTTTAATTGACATTATGCTTCATGAATCTCATTACTAAATTGATAGCTATGAAAACTTAATCAACTGACCTTGACCATTTTGCCATCCCATTGGACAACAGTGTGCCTCGGTGGCGTGAAGGAGTCCTTCACAGTCGTCGCCACTTCACGGCGATGTGACACTCTTCCCCGGCGAGCCGTTTCTTTCGAGATGCTGAACTGATTGAGGTCTGCTGGTGGATCCGCCGAACGTGTGATAGCAGCCACAATGCTTACTACCTATGTAGAGAATGGAAAGTGGAAAGGAAACTGTCAAGAATACATGTGGGTTACGGGACACCTTAAAACTGACGCTATCGATGAATACTATACACAATACGCACCTGATTATTGGACATGCGGAAACGATCAGCCACTTCCATGACAGCAGGTGCATTAAGGATGCGGCGAGGAAGATTGACAGACACACTTGGCTCTTTCGGCAGGGGGAACGCTAGTTCTGTCTCCGACTCTCCTGACATGCCAGTATCATCATTCTCCATGGCCTCATCTCCGGTTTCGTATGCACACTTTGAGGTTTGCGGCTCCTGGCGAGGACGTTTTCTTCCTTCCTGTAGCTTTCTTTTTACAGCGTAAACTTTATCGTTCCCGCTCATCGTTGCCACCCGAGGACCACGTTGAACGAGGTAGAAGTCAATGTCTTCTTTCTTGTCCTTGTCGGACAGCAGTCGATTCTTCTTTATATCTTCGACAGCGTCAGATGCTCCGATATCCCACAGCTTGTCCACACTGTCCGAAAACTTCTGCCGTTTTCCTCCGGCGTCAGTTTCTCGTTTTCTGCTCTTTTGGAGTAAGTGCCACTCTTTCCACAATGCCTCTAGCTTCCGTTCGCAGTTGAGCTTTGTGATTGTTTTAATGCGGACCATGTTCCAAAACTTTAAGACGTTGTTTACGGTTTCTTTGAATGCGTCTTTCCTATTAGCAGTGTACTGGATAACACTGAAGAAGTATTGCAAAACCTGCCGTGTTGTTGGCAATTTGCTACCACTGATGGAGGACGACGGTTGGCCAACTAAAAAAATTTCCGAGGCCGATCTTAGAGAAGGTAGCGATGTTATTTTCGCCTTTCCTTTTGATGACTCTCTATTTGTAGCTTCAAGAGTTCTTCCAGTTATGGTTGCCATCGATTTGTCCATGACAAAGGATGAGGAACTCAGACAGAATTTCAAAATGTTATGATCTGCTAAAAAAGAAATAGGTTAGGTACCTGGCACAGGCATAGTGCATTTTCTAATTACCTATATACATTATACATTCCGCCCGGGTATGGTGACTCATTTTTTTGAAAAGTATAGGTGATCGTGGTTTTTCCCATTATTTGGCACTATACTAGCACATTGGTATTACCTGTATACAGGCACAACCTTTAAACCGTTAGTCGTATGACATTGGCAGGCACACCAAACGACTTCTCTCATTAAGAGGATTCAGAAAACATCCCTACTTAATGATTTATCTTGATTCAGTAAAAAGTTAAAAAGTAAGCATTTTTTTAAAAACTATTAATTTCAAGGTCGATGCGAGACCCCTAAATATTGATCAATTTTTGTAAAAATGGTACCAATGTGCTAGTATAGTGCCAAATAATGGGAAAAACCACGATCACCTATACTTTTCAAAAAAAATTGAAAAGTGGGCCACCCTATTGTGCATTCACGGGTGACCTCTTGAAAAGAAAGAACAACCTTATACAAGTCCAGATAAGGAATAATGTTCAGTTTAAAGACAGTTATTCACAACTTGTAAATTAGCTAAGCTACCCAAGGTGATGGGCGTAGACGCTGAAGTTTCAAAAGGTATTTCACTTACACTTTCCTCACCGGCGACTCTTTAAGTTACGTGGAACCTCACCCCCAAACATTACTTTAACTATGGCAGTACGAGTGCTAGTGAGCAAGAAGATTTTGAGAGGTACAAAACCAGTTTTAATGAAGCCAATCCTTACAATATACCGGTCGAGTGCGATCGCTATTGTGTGAATGATGTGCGTGTGCTTAGATTATATTTCCAGTGCTTGGTCCATCTTCAGTTATTATTAATGACCTCCCGTAGCCTATTTGGAACAGATGCCACGTGATTGTAGAGGATTTGTGGGTTTCGTGCGGAAAAGTTCCCACTCTGCCGTGGTGTGTTCCAGCAGGTGCCGAGACGTCCGCTCTCGCTCTGGCTCCCCAGCGGTAACCACATTTGCCACATATTTTCAATGGGGTTTAGGTCACACCCTTTCGTGGGCCAGTTAAGCAGCTCGACATCTCGTTGTTCCTGAATCCACCGTCTGATGATCCTGGTAGTATAAACAAGGCAGTTATCCCGTAATATGTATGTTAACCGTCCGTCTATGGCATTGGGTGGTTCAAGGTTGACGGGGGTTCTGTTTAGGTGGCAGCAACGGATTTTCTCACTCTGGGTTAGCTGGTACTGTGTAGGGAATCGCATTAGTTTCTTTTATTTCTTTTAGTTGCTTTTCTTTCTGTGAAAACTTACTAAATTATCTGACGGTTTCCGGCTTGCTGTTGTTGCGTATTGGGAAATTATTAATTCTATTTTAAAACTAAGTTATCTGGAGAAAGCAGGGCTCAAAGTAGAAGACAAAGAGATCCTCTGACTAGGTTTTACTGCTTCTAAAATATTACAGGTAATACTTCAGCCTCTAGGTCAGATCAAAATAATCGGAATAATAATTTAAAAACTTACAAGAGTTTATATACTAATAATATGATGTCATCATTATTATTTAATGATGACCTGTTTTGTTTTTTATTTTCAATAGGCTGAATTTTTTTGGCAAATTATTTGAAGATAAAGGTAAATTTTGGCTGTTACACCATACTGACAGATAAGCAAGATATTTGAAGATGAAGTCATAATTTTTTTCAAACAGTATATTAACAGGTCTTATGTTATGATTTGCCGAGTAAACTGAAAATGGAAATTGAAAGATACATTTTATTATGGATTAAAATTAAACATTCATATGAGCCCAAATTAAATACTTAAAATTTAAAATTAATTGTTAATTTAGAGTTTTGGCAAGCTATGACTTGATCTTTTAGAACTAAGAGAAAATATATAAAAAAATATATAAAAAAATATATAAAAAATTAAATCCACTATAGTGTTTGTCATTTACCATTACTTATTCGGACTATAGTGGATTTAATTTTCCCAGAAGAGTTCCTTGTTCCATGCACGGTCTGTGTGTATCATGAAAGAGCCTCAGAGGAACATTCTGAGTTCAATCCCATCATGAAACGGACATGTTATGTGCCTCTAAAAGTGGACGCTCAATTTTGTCAGTTGAGGTTTAAGTTTTGAATTTTGGCTAAAAATACAATAGTTACCCCTTTTTCTTTGATGTATTCAATCCGACGCGATTGCAACGAGTCTTTTGCTTATATTGAGGTTCTGGATATAGTAGGCTAGGTGTAGCTTTAACCCCTAGATTCTGTCCCAAAGCTGGATCCTGTCTGCTTTGCAGATAGCTGGTGAGGGAAGTTATATTTTTGGGGCCTCTTTGCGAGTGATCCGTTGCCCATGTCGGGCTAACATCATGAAAAAAAAATATAGTGTTTTTCATTTACCATTACTTATTCGGACACTAGTGGATTTAATTTTCCCAGAAGAGTTCTTTGTTCTATGCACGGTCTGTGTGTATCACATAGTAATATATATTATTTAATATATTTCATCGCTGGATTCAAATCAAAATTTAAAATTAAATGTTATTCGAATCATAATCTGACACGCTGAATTACAGTCCTTCGAATTTTGGGATAATTCCTGATGCAATATTTCTGTCATATTTTGATTCGATATTAACATTTCTAAATAAGTGTTGTATTCCTCTACATTATGATGATTAATTTCAGCTATTGTGCGATTCCATGTAGACTGTTTGATCTCGAAATATCGTCGTTTCTGGTGTATTATTTAAAAGAGAAACAAGATTATTGATATACACGAATATTTTCGGAAGGCTTCAATATATTTATGAATATTTATAGATGAAGTTTTATTAAAAAATAAATGCGTGAGTAAAAGAGAATGGATCAGAAGGGGAAGGTAAAAAGGAAAGAAGCAAAAACACAAATGATAGAAGTTGATAGGGTGGGAGGAATGAGAGAAATGGGAAGAGGTAATAACTGGGCAGCAGGGGGGCAGGAAGAGAAGGGTCATGTATTAGTATGAGGTGAAGGGGAAGGGAAAAGGAAAATAAGAATGAAGGTAAATCGAAAGAAAATAACAAGGAGACAGGAGGAGGGAACAGAGAGAGAGAGAAAGAGGAGGTGGGGATAGGGAAAGGAGAGGGAGAAATAGCGAGAGGGAGAGGGGGAGGAGGAGATGGAGGGAGTGAGGGTGGGAGAGAAAGAGGGACCGCGTTGCAAAAGAAGAGGTGAGAAGAAAGAGGGAATGCGTTGCCTCCACCTCTCGGAGAGGGTGATCACTTACAAGCCGCAACCACGATCGCGTCATTGTGCTTCACGGTATTCAAGAACTACTTCATTCCAAAAGTGACCCTGGCTATCATTCCCCGCAATGTTCCACATAGTTATGGGTATAAGGTTATTTACTGGTTCACACACCTACATCAGTAGGCAGCAGTTTTCATAAAATATGCTCGCAACACGGGTGAAGTGGCAATTAATAATAATGGCAGCGTTTTTTGGGTCGATGGGCTATGTGAGTACCCTCACACTGGTGTGAAGACGGTGTCCTCTCTTAACCGGTGTTGGTGCATGGATGCCAACGTGTTGAGTGCGGGGTCACAGGAGATATCCATAAGAGATCCCCTGCTGATAGTCTTGCATGGACCCGAACCCCAAACCAGCTAATAGGCACCCAGTTCACTCACAAAGTACTATGGGAACATAAATATGATGCACGGTTAGATTCTGATGAACAGTATCGCGAAGAAAATAAGGGACATCAAGCGATCAATGGTAGTGGACCCTCTAAAATGTGGAGATAGTCAGTTTGGTGCACGCACAAACCTCTTCAAGCTATACTTTTTACCTACAGAGGACGTGAAACTCCATTAATATGATTGATTTCCGTTCTTTATACCCCTACGTTATGAAGAACAGCCAATACCCTGTTGGTGTACCTGAAAAATTGGTGGGCTCTGTACTACATACCATCGAGGACTTCTCAACTAATTTGAACGAAAACTATTTTTGACTTTCCTTGGTTGATGTACTTCTCCCCCACTGAATTATGGATGCCTCTCTTACCAGATGTCATAGACCATAAGCTTATGTTCCCTCTGTGTGTGAAGTGTGCAGAGGAGGATAATGGGGACTGTAACTATATATTCAATCAGAGGAAGATGAGAGGCGTTTATACAAATTCTGAGCTAGCCCGAGCCATTCGCCAAGGCTACAGAATACTGAAAATTTATGAAGTGTGGCAGTTCCAGAAGCTCCCTAACCTTTTCAGCCCCTTCATTAACATCTTCTTGAAAGATAAATTTGAAGCATCAGGATACCCTTGCGGTAGTGAGAGCGAAGACGAAAAAAACAGCATATATCCAACGTTATTATGATCGTGAAGGTATACAGCTTGAACAGAGTCAGATTGTGCGAAACCCTCGTAAGCGCCTTAGTGCAAAGTTGTGCTTAAATAGTCTTTCAGGGAAATTTGCACAGAATACAAACAAGGGAAATGTCCATTTAGCTCAAAGTTATAACGAAGTGTAGGACTACGCCAACGCCGTCGATAAAGAAGTCATGGAAATCACGTGTGTGGAATTGATAACACTTACATAATGAGGTACAACAGAACAGAGATATCTACGGACACGTCACATGTCACAAACATACCTGTAGCCAGCTTCACAACAGCCTAGGCACGTATCAAGCTTTGGAGTCTGATGCAATCTCTTGGATGGAGGGTTCTGTACGCAGATACAGAGAGCGTAATATTCACGGAGAAAGAAGGCGAATATATGCTTCCTATTGGCGAATTCCACGGAGAGTTGACAGACGAGATGAACGATGAGTATGGAGACAGGGTCTACGCCGATTCTTCTGTCTCCACTGGGCTAAAAACTTACGGAATACATGTGAGGGTTGGGGATGAATTCAAATACATCGTGAAGGCTAAAGGCATTACTCTGAACCGAGCAAAACGTCATATCGTCAACTTTAATTCATTCAAAGATCTAGTGAGTTTAGAAGATGATGAATCTGAGGTGGACCAACCAACGCATTTGTTTGTAGGGGCTCATAATTTCCGTGCACAAGAGTTGGAAGGTGTGAAGGAGCTTAGAGGAACCAAGGCGTGTCGTAACACCTACAGGAAACGGTATCAGATTCCGGGGACCTACGATAATGTACCCTTCTGCTACCATGCTGCATGAATAGTTGTTATATATATATATATATATTTATATATATATATATATAGAGAGAAGAGAGAGAGAGAGAGAGAGAGAGAGAGAGAGAGAGAGAGTTTCTTTTGGAGTTTATTTACTTTTTCACAACACTACTATTTGTTTATTTATTACGTGTGGTTTAAATAAATTTATATTTCAGTTAAACGTTTCATTTTCTCCTTTGAGTGTACAGTATGTGTGTATGTGTACAAGAAATCTAAGATCATCCCATTATATGGAGTGAGCACCAATGAAAAGAGTGACACGTGACTCCGGCTACTAACCCCTTTGTAAGGGCACACATCCTCACTGCGATGTTCAGTTGACCGCAGTAGCCGTTGAAGATTTCTCAGGTTAATGATTAAACAACGATTGCTGTAAGCCACATATACCACGATGAGGTGCCTAGGAAAATTATAGCTAAAGGTTTATGTGAATTTTTAATAGAATTTATTGATGAATATTGTTTATTCACCGAAGTGGAACAATTTCCACGCGCATTTTTCGCGAATAGATCCCCTCAGTGTCAATAAGTTTTTTTTCCTCATTTACTGTTTTATATGTACATAACTGCTGCTCTTGAAAGAAATATGGTGAATCTTGTTATTCCTGAACAATGGAAACCCGCTTCAGTGCGCATCCGTGGTGACGGATTTGATGAAACTTTGAAACTTATATTGCTTCGTTTATCGCAGATGGAAAATTTCTTGAAGCATTTACCCGGTATAATGGGATCCAGTTTTAAACAATCATTTATATGGCCTAGATATGTCGAAGTTTTCATGTTGGATCAACTCCGTACACGAACTCATCACCGCATTACAACAGACGCAATACATGTTCCACCCCGCACGACTTGTTTACTAAATCAATTCGAACGCCGTCCGCCTCACAACCGCCTCAGAAATTGATCCGACTGAACGTGATCTCCTCTCAGGCTCGATATAAAACCAGTAAAAGATGTAGCTACCGTTAAGCAGTATCCTCAATGCAGTATACAATATCTCTCTCTCCAAATCAGTGCGTGTACTTGAACGTAACAGTGGTGCTATTCATTACGTAAATGTAAACAAGCAAACTCGAGTAAACTCTATGTTAGTTATGGTGGTTCAAAAGTGGTCGGTGGAGAACCATAAAATACCTGCAAGGACGGGGAGAAGAAGAGAGCAGATTAACGACGCCCCTTCATTCGCTATTATTTGTAAGCTGCACGTGAATTGTGATACTAGACATTCCTGTGTCGATATAAGGTTGATGTGGGGAAATAGTGTGAACAATAACTCTTATACCTATACGAAACCGCTTCATTCTCGATAGATTACACTGGGTAACAAAATTTTAAAAATTTTCTGTTTATTGTGATTTTTCTGTCGTTTCTTAATGATTTCGGGGCGCTGACTCCAGAAATGATATTGGTTTTGCTCTATCATCAACCGTTTCAAAAATATAGGTTATCACACTTTTCATATGGCAAAGTATATAAAGAAGGCTAACATAAATATTTTCTGAAAATAAAAACACTATTTGAAATTAAAGTTTATTGGGCCAAAATTGTTTGACAAACCCAAAATGGTGCAAAGGATATAATATATATCATGAGGAGAACCGATAAGAGAATAACAAGCCTCGTTATGCAGTGTGCGTTCCTTAAAAATGCACTGAAGAACGCGACTTCCGCATATGAACATTCTTATCCTTTCTGATCAGCGACCATACGTAGTCTCCCATCATGGAAGCATCCCAATGGCCCTGGTACCTTTTCTCCATCGTTTGAATATCTTGATGGAATCTTTCGCCATGTTCTTCACTCACACCGCCCAGGTTATCACGAAAAAAGTCTAGATGTGAATGCAGATAGTGTAATTTTAAAGACATACGGCACCCCATTTTGCCATAGCACTTAATCAAGTTTGACACTAACTCCTTATAGTTTGATGCTTTATGGTTGCCTAAAAACCTACGAACCACATCATGGAAAGCACACCAAGCCTCTTTTTCGATCGGAGTCATCTTGGCTTCAAGGTTCTTTGAATTCAACAGCGCCTTGACTTGTGGTCCTACAAAGATGCCAGCCTTGACTTTGGCCTCAGAGAGTTTAGGGAACATGACCCGAATCTGTTGGAAAACTTCCCCTCCAAAATCTAACGCAGTTACAAACTGCTTAATTAGACCCACCTTAATATGGAGAGGTGGTAGCAGAACTATGTCAGGCTTCACAAGAGGTTCCCTGAGTATATTGTACTTTCCTGGTTGCAGTCCTTCACGTGGAGGCCACTGAACTGTTTTATAGTGCTCAGTTGAAGCCCTGCTATCCCACAAGCAAAGAAAACATGAATATTTAGTAAACCCTCCTTGTAAACCTAACAGGAAACCAATCCTTTTGAAATCACCACACACGCCCCAGTTATATTGTTCATACCTGATTTGAGTGAGCAGTTGTTTGACATTTTCATAGTCCTCTTTCATTTGAACAGAATGTGCAACTGGTATAGATAGATATTTGTTCCCATTGTGGAGTAGAACAGCTTTTAAACTCCGAGTTGAACTGTCAATAAACAGGCGCCACTCTGAGGGTATATGTGTTAACCCAATAGCTGTGAATAGATCATTAACCTCGCTGCAATAACAGAAAGAGCCATTGACATCGTAGAACCTTGCAAACTCTTCATGCCGCTTTCGGTATACAATGCTCTTGCAGTCTTCTCCAAGCAAATTCCACTCTTTGAGCCTGGAGGTCAGAAGCTCAGACCCTGATTTCGTCGGACCCAAATCTCTAATTAAGTCGTCCAATTCCCTCTGATTTGGAAAGTGAGGGTTTGTACTGAAAGTTACTGTATATTCTTCATCATGACTCTCCTCACCAGCCGACATCTCAGATGAGCTAGCTGCATCCTCATTTTCAACCTGCAAAGCAAAGAAACAAAATATAGGCATAGCTATATATGTAGAAGAGCATCAGCACTAAGAAAAATCGACACATAATGACCCACAGTCTGTAAATACAGACGGTAAAGTAATGGATAGATACCTGTTCTGGTGGACGTGGTATTGGAAGACCTTCGCCATGTGGTACAGGAACTATGGACGACGCTATGCTTGGATACTGAAGAGTCTGCCTTCCTTTAACTTTCCTGTACTTAGAAACATCTACCATGCAGTAGTAGCAATCGTCGTGGTGGCTCTTTGGTTCTCTCCATATTCTGGGTACCGCAAAGCGCATTGCCTTGCGTACTCCCCGCAGCCACCCTTCAAGTGTGGAGCGGCAGCTTCCACAGATCACATGGGATGCCCAGGGCTTATCTTGGTCACCCATAGGCATAGCAAAATAGAGCCGATACACGATCCAGAACTTGGTGCTATACTTGTTTGGGGCCTATGTAATACCCACAAACGTAGCAGAATATATCCAGGCGAGTGTTTACAAGCTCTAGTTGCCATTCTCTTTACCAAACTGTACTACATTAATCATAACCTGCAGATATAGAGAGAAGAGTTATTAAATCTGCAACAGATTACAGATTCCAGAAAAAAGATGTATTCACAACACTGAAATAATGTTCGCAATAAAAAATGATCGATAACACTCAAATCGTCAGCACAGAGAAGCACAGAAACACAGTACGTCAGTGCTGGTAACCATCAGACAAACAACCTGCTTTCTTTGTGTGCTCACACTTACTGACTTCTCAGACTCTGCGCTCTTCTTTATATAGCACAGTGGAAGTTTCGGGCAATTTCTGGAGCAAGAAACTGTCAACGAACATCCGGATTGTTCTCAACAATTCCTGATTATTCTGATATTGCTGCGCCCATAATAACATTATACTGGTAAAACATGAAAAATGGATTATCTCTGAAACCATTGATGATACACACAAACCAAGGCCAGATTTGGACTCAGCGCCCACAAATGCATATAAAAACATAAAAAATTCTATATAAACAGGATCAGTGTTACACAGTGTTATTTGAAATTGGCACTTTCCGTAAAATAAATCCATTCTTCGATGGGCATGTCACTCATATGCGTTATTTCGACACTGTTCTCGAACACGCATACACTGTGGACGAACAAGGCGAAAATGGTCTGGAGCCGAAAACATATAGAAGCTACAGACCCTGAGAAGTATCATAAGCTCTGAAACAAAGGTAAACGCTACAAGCCCAAACTTGCCTTCACCGTTCACCCAGAAGAATTATTTCCATATATACGATAGCTGTCGTGAAGATTTAGAAGATTTCCTCAATCATCGTTATGAGTTGTGAAAAATTTACAGTTGAAAAGATTAATGAAAAAGATTAAGTGCGCCCTTGGACAGAGTTTTCTATAAACTTGAATTTATTGATGATGTTTTAGTAAACGACGTCATCTTTGAGCGTGCTTTTGAGTGTAATCTATCCAAGTTTAAAGAGCGTGAAAGTTTTACTTCAAGTAAAGTAGGTAGGCACGAAAACAGCCTTAAACGCTCTAAAAGGCCTTTATATAAAATATAGCTCTCCGCATACTTTAAGTGGTGAATTAATGTTAAACCGCATTTATTGTAAAGTACAAAGTAATGAAGATGTAAATGTAACTATGATTACGTGCGAGTTTACTATTTCATTTAAGAATGGTGGAGAGTGAACTTACATTCTGTGTTATTATTTCCATTTTATGTCTGATACATATATATTAAATAATAATAATTTCCATTTTATGTATGATGCATATATATATTTAAATGAGCCAAGTATGCATTATTTCTGTTTTACAATTGTTGTATATACATATTTTAATTCGTCTTCACTGATTGCATTATTATTTCTATTTCATGACTGATGCATGCATATATTAAATAAACAGAGCATGTAGTTATGTTTCATTTCAGCCTTTACAGGATGTGTATATAATGTTTGAGTGCGCGCGCGTGTGTGTGTGTGTGTGTGTGTGTGTGTGTGTGTGTGTGTGTGTGTGGGTATATGTGTGTGTGTTTGTTTGAAGACTCAGGCAAAACCATTCAAGTCAAAATAAATATAAATATTCAAAGGAAATGAGTATATATATATATATATATATATATATATAATATATATACTGTATATATGTAATATGACTGAGTATCTAAGCCATACGAGTGGCTCTGCTCAGAAGTCAATCAGAAAAGTCAGGAAATCCTGTATTTTGCGCCAAGAAGCTCCACCGGTAAGAAGTCTCTCTTCAGTTTCAGTTATGCCTTTAATAAAAAATCTTGTTTTAATTTTTCCTATACGCATCACTTACATATATACAAACAAACATACATGCAAACATACAATTTAAATATATACATGAATACCTTTATAAGCCTGAACTGTTAGGTTAGTTACTCCCCCCTTCCTGCTTACCTTCTTCTCCCCACTTCCTGCATAACTTTTCTCCCGTTTGCAGCGTTGCAGGGGTCTGGCAGTGTTGCATGGTACTGGCACTCTTGCATGGCTCTGCAACATTCCTTGCGACAATCAATATTGATCAGATTGTTTTTCGATTGCATTGCACTCGACATTTTTGCACCCATACTACTAACCCGTTCATTTCCGAATTATGTTTAAGATTAAAACAATCTCATGTGTAATGTTATTCTCCATAAAGAATAAAATCTCGTAAAATTGTATGGTCCAGTTCAAAACAGTGGGCATAGAAAAGGTTAATATTGTTTTTATCGTATAGATTATAGAGAATAGAATAATAGAATAACCTTTATTAATAATAATAAAATAAATACATTTTTTCAATTTACAATGAGATGAATAATTGTGAAGCTCGACTATTTATTTTATTTAATTTGGCCCTTAAGCTTTAGGCTTTACTGTGCTCTTATTAAAAATAAGCAGCTAGTTGTTATTAATTAATAATAATAATAAATAAATAAGTAAATAAGTATTATTAATAGTTAAAACATGTATTACAATATTATACAATATTAATGGACAATATTAAACAATATTAGTGGACATTAATCCTAGATTTTTGTTAGTATGTCATTATTAATCGGATTTCAACTTGGTTTTAAATAAATTTACATTCACTATATTTTTTATATCGGCATGCAAGTCATTCCATAGTTTCAATCCAATGAAAATGGGTAGTTTTTGAGATGAAGACAATCTATTTCTGGTCTGATACGAGTGGATTTCTTGATGAGTTACAAAATATCTATTTACCCATTGCAAATTAATGATTTTGTTCTTACACTTGTAAATAAAAATAAAATGTGCCAGTTTGGTTATATCGTTGAGCTTTAGTAGGTTTAGCTCTTTAAATAATGCGCAAGAGTGATCAAGGAAATCAGCATCAGATAATAACCTTATTGCTCGTTTTTGGATGACAAAGATACCATTTAATGCATTGTTAGCGGAGTTTCTCCAAACAAGGGTGCAGTATGTTATATAAGGAAGAACAAGAGTATGATAAAGAGTCAATAAAACTTGTTTAGGGACTACATTTCTAAGTTTAAACATTATAGCAACGCTCCTTGAAATCTTTTTCGCGATATAATTTACATGATCACTCCATTGCAAATTCTTATCTAGCATTACACCAAGAAATTTTGTTATAGTACACTCCTTTATGGCGATTTCATTAACATTAAGTTCATCAAGATATACATTTCTTTTATTAGTAAAAATCATGAAATTTGTTTTACTAGTACTTAGGAAGAGTTTATTGGTGGTTAACCATTTCATTACACTGATGAATTCTGAATGAAATATATTCTTAGCTGTATTAACATCTTTGCAAGAAAAAGAGACACTTGTATCATCTGCAAACATTATGAAGTTCAGTATATCAGATGAACGTGGAAGGTCATTTATATATAATAAAAATAACAGTGGACCCAGAACTGAGCCCTGTGGCACACCAAGTTTGACAAGCGCTTTAGTTGAGCAAACATTATTTACTGATACAAAATTATATCTATTAGAGAAATAACTTTTAAACCAATCACTGATTGCTCCTCTAAAGCCGTAACAATATAATTTATTAAGTAGAATATTATGGTCTATTACATCAAACGCCTTACTCAAATCCATAAATATTGATATCATTATTTCTTTGTTCTCCTTAGCTATATTTACATTTTCCATAAGATTTAAAATAGCCATTTCCGTTGTTTTATTATTACGGAAGCCATATTGATTCGGAGATAATAAATTGTAGGATTCTAAATATCGCTGCATTCTACTTTTTACAATTTTGTCAAAAACTTTGCTGAACACAGATAATGAATACACCGGCCTGTAATTTGTTGCTAGTGTAGGATCACCCCCTTTAAAAAGGGTTGTTATACAACCAGTTTTTAGCATTGATGGGAATATTCCTTTCGAAATACTTTGATTGATAATTTTTGCCAAAGTTACAGATATCTTATCTTTAACAAGTTTCAATATAGGTACAGGAATGTTATGAATGTTATTTTTTGTATTTTTTAATTTACCAATAATATTCTGGACCTCAGTTGAAGTAGCAGGAACAAAATAAAAAGAATTTAGTGGGCTGGGTGGCATATATTCTAGAGGTGAGTGATCATTATTTATTAATTGTGAGCGAAGCTTATCCGCTATTGAAGTAAAATGTGCATTTAAAGAGTCTGCAATAGCAGTATCATCAGTAATTTCTTTATTATCAACATTTAATTTCTCTATTGAATTTTTCTTAATTTGTTTCCCGAGAAGATTGTTGATGGTTCTCCAAGTGTTTTTCATATCTCCTTTATGTTTGGAAAATTGTTATAATAGTTATATTTTGCAATTTTGACTATTTTAGTTAATTTGTTTCTGCATTGAGTATATTGTATTTTAGGAATTTTGCTCTGTAATTGCAATTTGAATAATTTATCTCTGTTCTTTATTGAAGTGATAATTCCTGGAGTGATTCATGGATTTGCGACACTTTTGGACGAAACTGTTTTTCTCCTTAAAGGAAAGCAAATATTAAAAATATGGAATAAGGTGTCATAGAAGAACTGAAACATATGATCTGGGTCATTTAAAGGTTCGTCACAGTCAAGTCGAGTATTTTCTAGAGCCCCGATAAATTTTCTTTTGTTAACCTCTGAGAATATCCTGTAATCAATAGTTGTTTTGTCCGCAACCTGAACAATGTTATTGAATATAGCCTAAGTAGGAAAATGATCACTGATGTTTGTGGTTATAATTCCAGAATTACGAGGGCATTGCTATTTACAAATATATACACATGTACAATACACATGAAAAATTTTATTACTGGATTATTATTATTATTATTATTATTTTTATTATTATTATCATTATTATTATTATTATTATTATTATTGTTATTATTATTATTATTATTATTAATCATTGTTCTTTCTAAGAGAAAAACACTTTCTACTCTAATATTACTGATAAACACTGATTTTTGCCTTGGTATAAATTCAGCTGATTTTTATGTTTTCGCATGTGCTGATTTAAAAAATCGCATTCATATTGTTCTATCACCCACTGTTTTTGCGGGATTGAAGATCCATTTTCTCCGTTCACAGTTGGATTTTTTCCACAAAACTTGGGTGCGGTCCGCGACGAACACGGTGAAAAGTTCCATCAGGATATTTCTAGCATTGAAAAGAAGATGCAGGAAAGTGGAACCCAAATATGCTGGCTGACTAATGCTGGTCCTTAATCAGCGAGACCCGATGCAAGTCATAAACGCAAGGCAAAAAGGAAGCATTTTTAAAAGGTTATAAAGTAATAAATTGCTTATTTTGTTTTTTCTGATTTTCTAAAAAATGGTGGGTGATACAACATTTTTATTTGCAGATTTGAATTCAGCGCATTAAAATTTACCAAAAACAGCTATTTTGAAGTTAAGGCTAGAATAAAAGTTTGAATTTGTGAAACTGTGTATTTATTGGTAGCAAATGTGTGGTAGTTATAATAAAGGTCCTAGTAGAACTAATTACTTTATAACAGATCTTTTAGACTGTTGCACAAGTTACTTCCAAACTGATTACAGCCTAATGGAAAGAATTAAAAATTCAGACACACCAAACTATTCATCAGTCTGGCGTCATGTCTTCTAGACTTGTTGGAATAAAAAATGTTTTTATAGTTCCTCGTTTGACCGAGATTAGTATTTCCATTACTCGTATTTTTTAGTCTCAATTTGGTTTAAAATTTTTATTATCACGTTTAGTTTTCAATTATTTCATTACTTATACTTTCGTATTTTTATATTTAGCCAGAGTTCTACTGTACTTTTAGTTATTATTACTATTACTATCTGGACTATATTATGGAAGTTATTTTGTCTGATCCTGCCAGTAAATTTTTCATTCATTCATTCATTCATTATAGAAAAACTATTTACACATATAAACTCAGAAATATAATTTGCTTATTAATTATTATTAATTAGAAGGGCCCACATGGAACCATAGCTCAAATATCTAAATCGGGCTCATTGCCCTAACATCTGTAAATTAATATAGAGTGCAATTAACTGAATTTAAGGAAAAGTCTGACAAAGCACAAACACCTACAACTGTATTCATATTTTGACTGTAGTAAAACTGCAGTTTAGGTAGGAACAAATAATAATCAGTCAGTAGGGCCAGTAACTGGCACAGCCCTCAGGCCAGACTAATGCGAACCATTGCGCTAACTTCTGGATTATTATTAAAGAGCACCATTGCGAATGGAGCCTCTGACCTCAATCTCTTCACTTCGCTTATAGAGAAACGGTGTTACCCACTGAGCTACTAACGTTAGGTAAGTATTGACTGATTAACACGAAAGCTAAGACTGCAGTTGCATTTTTATCATAACCAGTATGACTTTATAAAAGGTGAAAATATAAACAGCAAATACAATAGCAAATATTCATCCGCAAAACTCTGAAAGGATTAGACCGTTTGCGGTTTGTCTTGCACACACACACACACACACACACACACACACACATTCTCATCCTGCTACTTGCGCGGGTGAAGGTAATGAAAGAACTTTAATACACTGTAATATGAGAATACGTTTTTTATGTAGTGAAACTACTCAGTATGGTGTACAGCAACAGAAAAGGAGTTAGGAAAACAATTTGTATGTACATTATGTCGAATTACTGGGAAAAATTACTTAATATGAAGCAACAGTTTTTTAAGTCGCTGTTAATGTATATGGGAACGTTGAATAGGTCGAATGGAATAAGGTCGAATGGATAAATTCGAATGGAATTAAAGCGATTGGAATAAAGTCGAACTCAGAAACTGGGACTGGAACAAGGTCAAACTGGAAATAAGTCGAATCGGACACACTAGGAATAAATCGAATGTACTGAAATTACGCCTAATACGCTCATATATAATATACATACTGGAATTAGATTAAACTACTATTTCATATCCGGTTAGGCTACCGTTAAGTTAGGTTAGATTTAGTAAAGTTTGATTAGTTTAAGTCGCGCATGATTATAGGTTAGGTTCTTTTGCATTATCCTCCCAACACTAATTTTTTTATATAATGTTGGTTTGGTTTTGGTTATGGTACTTTATTTTCCTTCTATTATAAAAAAAATTAGTGTTGGTATTAGGTTAGGTTAGGTTAGGTTTGGTTAGGTTAGGTTACGGTAAAAACAGCCCGCCGCAGGCGTTAGCCGTAGTTAGCCGGCTTCAAGTTAGGTTAGGTTAGGTTAGGTTAAGAATATTTATTCATATAACTAATGATGTAATTTCAGAATATTTTGCTCCCAACACTTATATCATTTTCCTTTTTTTATTTCAGAATTTGTGAACCCTTCTAATTTACGATGCATTTTCCTTCCATTATAAAAAAAAATTAGTGTTGGGAGGATAATGCAAAAGTACCATAGGTTAATATAGGTTCGGTTTCAAGTTAGGTCAGGTTAGGTTAGTAACAAGGTCGAAGTGGAATTAGATCGAATTATAAACTCATAAGATAATGATGATTTTAAATTTAGCTAGACTAGAATAAAATTTAACTGAAATTGAGTCCCACTCGACCTTACTACGGTTCGACTTAATTCACGTAAGTTATATATATATATATATATATATATATATATATATATATATATATATATATATATAACAAATACGGAATTAAAGAAAACAAGAGCATGAAACAACTGTAAAGTGTAGAATGCGATAATAAATTTACAAAGAAAGATAGCCTTCGTAAAAGTATAAATATAAAAAAAGAATGATTGTATGCAAAACAGCGACAAAGTTAACATGAACATGCTAAATGAACACGCTAAACCTCTTTTCCAGTTGTATTTGTATAATATGTAATTGTTTGCAGAACTCTCCAGTGAGAGAGAGAGAGAGAGAGAGAGAGAGAGAGAGAGAGAGAGAGAGAGAGGACTGAATTAATAAAAAATAAATTTGAATAAGTACATCTAAAACTTGGTATAGAAATAAAAACTTGTTCAGTCCTTTTTTGATAAGTGCTAGACTTTATAATACAATATATGAACCGCTTTGACCGTCATAATAATTATTTTCTTCCCTTTACAAAATATAATGCTACTTCAAATATCGCTACATGGTGTTACCATATCAACATCAATATTTACATTCCTATTTACAATGATATAATTGTTCGTGAGTGCAGAAAATTTTAACGACTATTTTCGCATTTCTCTTCACCTAATCGCAATTTCTTTAATTTTACAGCAAATTGTCGGCTTTTCGTCGTGGTAGTGTTGCCCTTGATCAGTATTCTGTTCTTGTCCTTCGCTAGCCTTTTGTTGTGTTCAGGAAAAATTGATGGAATTCTTTGTGTAATTAGTATTACCAAACATTCGTACACTGAAAGCAGTAAAGTTCCGTATGACCAAAATTTTTTTAAACTGTTTGGTCCCGTATTACGTGTCAAGAAAGATTAAGCAAAGATTCCTCTCAGAATTAGATTCCAATTTGGGGACCGCATAGATACTAACCGGAAATTTACTGGCTCTCTTTTCGACCTTTTTCCAAAATGAAATGCTATACCAAAAAGGGATTCTAGTCACTGTAAAGAACCCTTTATTACTTGGAATGTTAAAGTTACAAAAAGATCATCTAGGTACTTTGACTTGGAGGCTTTACGTTACATAAAATTTGTAAATAAATATCATTCGTTAACAAAAGATATTAAAAACAAAAACCAGTCACAAATTGGTTAAATTTAAATAATTCATTTATAATAACAAAACTGACAATCACAACATACACAATAAAACCTTTTCCTCATCAAGAATGAAACCAATGCAAAATACTCGTATATGCACTTCAAAGTCTGTGTGTCACAATCAAAAGCCGAAATCAGTCAGTGATTTATAACTGGTCAATAATGACTGATTTCGGCTTTTGGCGGTTACGCTAGGTTAGGGTGAAATCATTATTTCATGTATATATGGGATGAATTTCACACTTAAACACTTGAAATGAATGAATAATGTAAACCCACAAGGAAAAAGAAGAAATTATTCCAAGGCCTTTCGTGTTTATAATTCAGCAGTGCACCTCGTCAGGGAATGAAGGGAGAAGGCGAGATGACGAAAATATACTGTATACATACGTACAACAGAGCAAAGAAATAAAAGAGATGAGCACTTGGTTACCAAGCGTTGATTAAAGGCAAAAGACATTTTAACAAGATATTGTCAATTTTATACATTCCCAAACTGTAATTGAAATTATTTTTAAAATGGAAGAATGCACATTCTAGAATATTCCTTTTAATTATATTTGTGTTTTTAACGAGCGCATGAGAACTATCCCACTTGATACTATGATTACAGCTGTACATATGGTTAAACAATAAATTAGGTGCTACTGTAGTATGCGGTCTACCGTTAAGTTTCTACTGTAGTATGCGGTCTACCGTTAAGTTTCTACTGTAGTATGCGGTCTACCGTTCAAAATATTTAAAAGGAATTGAAAATGAATTGAAAGGAATTATAATTTAATTTACACAATTAAGGAATTATTAAAGAAGTTAAACATACTACTACCGCATACTTAACGGTAGACCGCATACTACAGTACGCCCTTGATGATTGGTTAGGTTAAGTCGTGATATTTTCGTTAGTTTTAACGAAAATATCACGACTTAACCTAACCAATCGTCAAGGGCGTACAATTAACCTAATAATAAAATAATAAGAAGATAAGAAGCTATAATTAAAAGGTAGACCGCCGAATCGTAGGTAGACCGCATACTACAGTAGCACCATAAATTAGAATTATATGCTGTTATACACGCATATTTATGCTGTTTTACCCTGATATCTAAAGTATTTCCCGTTTGACCTATATACACAATGTAACTCAATATATCAGTCAATGCTTATCAACCAAGTGCTCATCTCTTTTATTTCTCTGTTCCGTTGTACATATGTATATATTTTCATCATCTGACATTTTTCTTTTTCCTTCTGGATTTGCATCATATAATATATATATATATATATATATATATATATATGTTAAAGTCAGAAGAAAAAATCAGTCACTGGGCGTATTGACTGATTTCGGCATTTGACTGTAACATATGCAGTATACTCAACATCATGAATTTGCAATTCCCTGAAAAAAGCCCCTCTCTCCATCCTACCTCACTCGTTTTAATTAGTTACTTTACTTAGTTAGTTTATTTAGTTTATTTAGTTACTTAGTTTAATTAAAAAATTAATTCATAAACAACTTTTCTTTATAAAACTTTGTTTCGAATAAAAGTTGTCTTTATTTGATTCCTGATATTGACTTTTATGATCAATTAACCATCCAATACTTCCAACTAAAATAAATAATAGCAATAATAATAATAATAATCGTCAAATTAACTATGCGCTATGGATTTTTATAATTGCAATACATGATTTACCTAATTCTACAACACTTTTAGAGCTTCAACAAAATATTAAAATTCTATAAAGTACAAAGTGTATATATATATATATATATATATATATATATATAATATATATATATATATATATATATATATATATATATATATATATGTTTGTGTGTGTGTGTGACGTGCAGCTCAATAACTGAAGCTAAAATGAATTCTATTGTCAATACCATATGAACACATAAATTGTAACAGTGTATTGAAACTTGTTATAAAAATTGTGTGAGAAATTGGAACACTTTCTTTCCTTGAAACTACGATTACAACTGCGAGGAACTGCGTTCGATACTAAGGTAATTTCTTTTACTTTTACTCTTTCAACTTCTGCTTTCAATCGATTCTGAATCCTTGAGAGACGATGACGAAGTATTTCCTCATTGGTTTAGCCTTTGTTTCTACAGGTACAAGAAATGACGTCACTGGTGAATAAAACTAAGCGATTAGAATTGTACAGAACGTCCATAATTATCTTTACGAATTCAATTCAGTTTCAACTGAAATGATAAAGATAACTTATGGACCCTCTGTATATAGGAATTTCAAAGTCTTAATGACACATTCGGTTATGGTAGCGAGTGTGGCCGAGTTAAACTCTAAAATCGATTTCATGTATAAACTAACTCTCATTTACGAGTCCACCTTCTCATTAGTATATAAACGTTTCTATTTAGGTTTCATCAAAGCATTTTTAGACGGATTTCAACTTTACAACAGAGCAACATTCCTGATTAAATAAAAATAATACATATATACATATACCTCGAAACTTCGTAGCAGGTCCGTGCGTTGGTCTCTCTTCAAGCGAAGGTCAAGCTGGTGGTCCCGCCTCTACTGTAGGTCTGGCTTGGTGGAGGAGCAGGTTGCTCTCTTGCGCTCTCCATCAAACAAAACCAACTACACCCGGCTTATCTGGTACCGCCAGGCATCTAGTCTTCTCTTGAAGACTTCAACTTTGACCCCTGTAACATTCCTGAGGTCGTTTGGAAGCGGGTTAAAATGTCTTGGTTCCCCTGACAACCAAGCTATTTTCCTTCACTGTTGAAGAGGTCCGCGTTATCGAGCCTTTAATTTGGGAATGCTACACATTCTGCCTTTCATATTTTCCAGCGTTGTTTGGATGGTAATTGGGTTTAGTTTTAGGTTTGGTACAAGTTTTTCGATCATTTTCCACATATAGATTATGGTGTACCTCTCTCTTCTTTCCAGGGAGTATAGATTTAGTTTACGTAGTCTTTTCCACTAGTTGAGTTCTTTCCAGCTATCAATCTTAGCTGTGAAATATCTGAGTTTCTTCTAGTTTATTAGTTTATTCCTTTTCATACGGGACAGTCAAGATTGAGCAGTATTCAAGTTTTGGTATGATCAGTGTTTTCAGCAGGGGAATCATTACTGTCTTGCCCCTTCTTTTAAAGGTTCTTAGTATCTGTCCCGCGACTTTTTTTGATTTTTCATCGTCATCTCATTTTGTGTCTCGAATTTAGCATCATCTGTCATTATGACCCCCAAATCTATCGCTTCCGTGCTTCTCCCAATTTTCTGTCTATCTGGGGCATAGTATGATGTCTGTTTAAGTTCCTTATTTCTACCATATCTTAAGAGCTGAAATTTCTCAGTGTTAGATATCATGTTGTTGTCTTCTGACCATTTGTATATTCAGTTCGTATTCCTCTACAAGGCCTCCACCTCTTTTACATCGCTGATTTTTTGCCGATATTTGTATCGTCTGCAAAGGATGTTACTATACCGTTGCTGTTTACTTCATTGTCTATGCCTATTGGCATGATGATGAATAGGAGTGGGGCCAATACTGTTCCTTGTGGTCCTGAGCTGCGTTCTTCCGATTCTGATGATGATATACCTTGAATTTTTACTACCTGTAGACGTTCTCTGAGGAAATTGTAGATCCATTTTCTCATTTTGCCTGAATTTCAATATATTTCATTTTATGTGCTATTATACAATGATCACATTTGTTGAAAGATTTAGCAAAATCCGGGTATATGACGTAGTTTTCATTGCCTGTAAGTGCGTCTCGGATATTGTTATGGTGCTCTATAAGTTGTGATAGTCATGATCTTCCTGATCGGAATCCGTGATTATTTTCGATGAATCTTTCCAGTGTCTCGAGAAGTCATAGATTTTTTCTCAAACTATTCATTCTAACATTTTGATGAAATGGGACGCAAATGACACTGGTCTATATTTCTTTGCTTGAGACCTATCCCTTCCTTTGTTCCTTTTAACATGCTTGGTATTTGGTAATTCCCCAGAGTCTAGGGATCTTCTTCATATCCAGTATAAGGGTGTAGCTATTTCATTTTTACAGTTTTTAATCAATAATGCGTTCCATTTGTCCTGACCTACAGTTGAATGTGATTTCATTTGTCGTATAGCTCGCGCTATATCTTCTGGGTTAAAATCAAAATCTGTTATACAATCTCCTTGCAATGTCTCTTCAAAGAATATAAGTATGTCAGGTATCGCTTGTCACTTTTTGGGGTACTGAAGACCGATTCATAATGGGCTCTCAATGTTTCCGATATTTCTTTTAGATCGTCGGTTAATTCATTATTTCCTTTCCTTAAGGTGCCGACAGCGGCGGGCGTTTTTGTTTTCCTTTTCACATAGCTCTAAAAGTATTTTGGATTTTCCTTTATTTCTTCTACCGCCTTTTCCTTTTCCCTCTCTATATGACCCTTAATCAGGGTTTGTATTGTATTGTCGATACACTCTAGTTTTTATTGTATTACTTCCCTGGTACCGTTGTTTCTGCAATTACCTAACTTCGTCGCTACTCTCTTTCTTTTGCGGAATATTGTTTGTTTTTCCTCTCGAACCAGTTCCTGGTGTGTGTATATACTATATATATATATATATATATATATACACACACACACACACCAGGAATATATCATATATATATATATATATATATATAAGTGTACACCTTGTTTGGGTTCCGTGCGTCGGTCTTTCTTCACACGAAGGTCAAGCTAGTGGCCCCGTCTCTAGTCCTGGCTTGGTGGAGGAGCGAGTTGCTCTCTTGCGCTTTCCACCGTACATAGCCAGCTACACCCGGCTCATCTGATACCGTCCTGAGCCAAGCATCTAATCTTCTCTTGAAGACTTCAACTTTGACCCCTGTAATTTTCTGAAGTCCTTTGGAAACTGGTTTAAAATTCTTGGCCCCCTGACAACCAAGCTATTTTCCTTCAGAGTTGAGGAGGTCCCTTGTCGGGCCTTTAATTTGGGAACACTACACATTCTGCCTTTCCAATTTTTCAGCGTTGTTTGGATGGTAACTGGGTTCAGTTTGAGGTTTGGTACCAGTTTTTCGATCATTTTCCATTTGTAGATTATGGTATACCCCTCTCTTCTTTCCAGAGAGTACAGATTTAGTTTACTAGTCTTTCCCAGTAGTTGAGTTCTTTGCAGCCATTAATTTTGGCTGTGAAATGTCTCTGCGTTTCTTCGAATTTATTAATTTCTTCCTTTTTATATGGGGACGTCAAAACTGAACAGTATTCAAGTTTTGGTATGAATACGTTCTTGGTACCTGTCCCGCGACCCTTTTTGCTTTGTTTATTGCTATCTGGTTTTGTGTCTCGAATTTGGCATCATCGGTCATTATTACCCCCAAGTCGACCGCTTTCACGCTTCTCTGAATTTTTTGTCATCTGAAGCATAATATGCAGTCTGTTTAAGTTCCTCATTTCTACCATATCTCAAGAGCGGAAATTTATCGGTGTTAAATGTCATATTATTGTCTTCTGACCATTGTATATTTTGTTTGTGTCCCTCTGCAAGGCCTGCACTTCGTTTGCATCGCTGATTTTTCTGCTGATCTTTGTATCGTCCGCAAATGATGTTACTATAATGTTGCTATTTACTCCACTGTCTATGTCTGTCAGCAAGATAATGAACGGGAGTGTGGCCAGCACTGTACCTTGTGTTACTGAGCTGCGTACTTCTGATTCTGATGATGATACACCTTGAATTTTGACCACCTTTAGTCGTTTTCTGAGGAAGTTGTAGATCCATTTTCCCACTTTGCCTGTTATTCCCATAGTTTCATTTTATCTGCTATTATACCATGATCATATTTGTCGAAAGCTTTAGCAAAATCCGTGTATGTGACATTATAGTTTTCATTGCCTTCAAGTGTATCTAGGACATTGTTATAATGCTCTATAAGTTGTAATAGGGATGATCTTCCTGATCGGAATCCGTGTTGATTTTCGTCGAATCTTTCCAATGTCTCCAAGAAGTCATAGATTTTCTCTCTGACTATTCTTTCAAATATTTTGGTGAGGTGGGACGTCAATGACACTGGTCTATATTTCTTTGCTTGAGATTTATCCCCGCCTTTATATATAGGGACGATGTTTGCTCTTTTCAAGATGCTCGGTATTTCCGCAGTGTCTAGGGATCTTCTCCATATCCAGTATAAGGGTGTAGCTATTTCATTTTTACATTTTTTAATTAATAGTGCGTTCCATTTGTCCGGACCTGCAGCTGAATGTGATTTCATTTGTCCTATAGCTCTCGCTACATCTTCTGGGGTAAAATCAAAGTCTATTATACATTCTCCTTGCAATTTCTCGCAATTTCTCTTTGAAGAATTCATCTGTGTCAAATATCGCTTTGTGTGTATATATATATATATATATATATATATATATATATATATATATATATATATATATATATATACAGTGCTCGAAGTGAGGCGGGAAGGGGTGGGATGCCATCCCACGACATTTAATTAAATGTAAAATCATCCCACTACTTCATATTTACCTTAAAATCATCCCGGAACTTTACAATCTAAATATGATTTTCCAGAAATAGAACAGGCTTTTTGTTAGCTTATTTGTTTCGCTAAATAAGATTACATGAAATGATGAAAATATAGTTTTTGTCGAAAATTTATTGAAAATAAAACAATATTTTACATAAATTCCAATAAAATCATTATTCATTCCCTTTACGGTCATAGTTCTCCCCATTCCCTCCCAAAGTTGGGAGGGAATGGGGGAGAAACGCGTTCGGCGCAGGCGCAAAGCGAAATACAGAGTTTTTTAATAGCAGTGTAAAGAATATTTTTTCTCGATTTTGTATATATATATATATACAAAAAAATTTCTAGTTACATAAAAATCTGCCATTTCCGGAGGCTGAGGCTTTGCACATTATGAAAATTTCGAGTTTATATATATATATTATGATTCGAGTTTACCATCCCGCTACCTTTTTTTTCCCACTTCGAGCACTGTATATATATATATATATATATATATATATATATATATAGTATGTATATATATATGTATATACAATATGTATATATATATATATATAATATAATCACCCAAACCCGCAAGAAAAGAATAAAACTGTTTAAAAAGTTAATTAATTTCGGCCAGTCACACCCAAGCCCTTTTCAAAGCCATGAACTAGTTAAAATACCCAACAAGGTTAAAAACGTCCATCCTGCGGAAGAGCTGAAGTATAAATGACTGTGTTAAGGCATAATCACGAAGAAAAAGATGGTGGCTGTCATACGTCTGGCAGTTGGCGAAGGCAAAAAATTTTTTTCAAATTTCAAACATTCAAGGTGAGGAATCTTTAAGTAAAAATCAGTCCTGTACATCTGGCAGCCGGTCACGACCCGAAATTGCCCTAAAATATTTTACAATTTTAAAAACAAAGCTATTCATACCACAATATAGCTTAATATTTAAAATGGTGTTTTCTCTTAAAATATAAAATGCCTCGTATATTTGTCTCTGTTCCTGGTCCCTGACCTTCAAAATAGGTTTAGAATCCTGAAAGTTAAAAATATGATTATGAAGTTCCCTATGCTGAACCAAGCTACTATAAGTATTACCCGATCTCAGGTCACGTTTGTGGGAATTAATCCTTCTCTGACTTCACGTATTAAGTGATTAGGCTATCTGAGCGAGTACAAATTGAGCGAGTGCAAACTAAGAGCAAGCTTCAGAAATTAACCTAACCAATTGTCAAGGGCATACAGTTGACCTAACCTGGCATTCAATTAACCTAACCGGGCATGGGTACCCCATAACGAATTCGGGACCGGAAAAGTAAGTAGTACCCCTAACCTAACCTAGGGCGAGCTGACATCCCACTCGGACTGATTTTCCGATATGAGTTTCCGAAGGTTAAATAGGAATTAACTCTATACGAAATACGAACAGGTAAACGTTCGCTTGCAACGTCTGATCGAAGGTGATAATGATGAAAATATTCTCGACTTTCTGCATAATGTTTCCTTCAATTTGGAATTACATGTATAATTCACTGCTTAACTTATATTTTTAAATCTGTTTTGAATAAATATACATTTTAATTAAATATATCTGTTTTAAATAAATATGTTTTACAAGGTGAATGTTTATTATTTTTACGTCAGTTTGCGTTCAGTTTGCACTCGCTCAATTTGTACTCGCTCAGTTAGCCTAATCGCTGAATGCGTCAAGTATCTCAATTTGTACTCGCTCAATTACCTTCGCTCAAAGTGCACTCGCTCAATGTGTATTCGCTAAACTGATGCAGTCCCTTCCTCACCCCCGTTTATGAGGCCTCACCGTCTTTCATGAAAGGCATTTGTGGGTTACCCCTTGAGGTGCCCCACCTCACCCTTCGGTTCCTCACGGTCTTTCGTTACGTGCGTTTTATTCACATGGTGTTTCATGAGAGATATTTGTAAGTTTAAAAGAAAAACAAAAACTAAAAAGAAAATACAAAAAGAAAAAGAAAAAAGAAAAAGTAAAAACAAAAACAAAAAGGAGGAAAAGAGGAAAAAAAAAGAAAAACAAACAAACAAACAAACATTCCCTGTATTTGAGACCGGGGATAGGTTAGGCTAACCTAAGTGTAGGTTGAGTTGAGTAGGAAAAAATTCATGGCTCTTTTCACACAATGCTCCGGAACCCGGTGCGTCCGGTTTTGAGGTCCCTGTTAGTTTTATCTTCAAACACGTCACCTCTGTTCGCGTTCAAGGAAGAGTTATTTTTGCGTGGAAGGGAGTGGGAGCGCCTTTCTCACGCATCAAGTTTTTGCTAATATATACACAGGGTGTCCATAAATTATTCACCCCATTATAAGCCTTAATAAATTCGTTATTATAGGAGCTATCTTAAAATGGTTTGCGACAATTAATAACACAACTCAAGAAATTTTTGTTTTAATTCAGTAAACCTCCACGTGAGCCCCATTGGTAGCACGCAGAACATCAAGGCGATAGATGATTTCATTCCAAACATTAAGAAGCATGTCTTGCGTGATGGAAGCTAATGTCTCTTCAATCCGGTGTCTTAATTCTTTGCATACACTGTCCTTTGTGTAGCCCCATAAAAAGAAATCCAGAGGCGTGATATCCGGGGAACGAGGAGGCCATGGAATAGGGCCATCTCGCCCGATCCAACGAGAAAGGAACTTTTCATTGAGGAACCTCCGCACTTCTAATCCCCAGTGTGGCGGTGCCCCATCTTGCTGAAAGAACACACGGGGCTGCATATCCTCACGCTGAGGTGCAGCTGAGGAGTTTTCTGATATTCTTCCCGAAAACGTCTCTGTACAGTAATTGGAGATTTGGTTTCCCACATCCACAGCACACACATTGCTTATAATGGGGTGAATAATTTATGGACACCCTATATATGACTTGACTTACTTAAGTCCCGTCCGGAGTTCTCTTGGTTGGGTCCCACATTCGATGTCTCCATCCTCTCCACGTCCCTCTGTCCGACGCCATGTGAGTCAGCTGCTGCACGGTCCACTCCTCGTTTGCTCTGCGGAAACGTCTAAGCCACGTTTCCCTCCTCGTCCATGCAGCACCATCTTCGGCCAACTCTCCCGGTCCAGCCTTTGTACATGCCCAAACCACCTCCTCTACGCATCTCTTACCCGGTCTAATATCGAGTCTCTGACATTATTCATTTCTCTCACTCTTTCGTTGGTTACCCTGTCCTCCCACCGCACATTACATATCGTTCTTAAACATTTCATTTCAAATGCCAGCAGTTTCTTTTCCTCTATCTTCTTCAGCGTCCAACACTCTGCACCGTATAATACCGTAGGAATGACTATTGCTCTTAATAGTCTGATTTTCAGACTTAATGAGATGTTCCTGTCTTTCCAGATTTTGTTTAGTCTTTCAAATGATCTTCGTCCCAATGATATTCTCTCTTGAACTGTCCTCTCTGTACCTCCGTATGTAGTAAAGTGTACTCCCAAGTACTTAAACTCATCCAACTGTTCTATTTTTTCTCCGCCCAGCCGTATGTCTAAAACTTCTCTCAGGCGTCAAATCTTCATACATTTTGTCTTCTCTCTGTTATCCACTAGCTTGTATTTGGCACATTGTTCTTCTGTCAATGAGACCATTCTCTGGAGATCTTCTTTCGATTCTGCTAGTAGAACTATATCATCCACATATCTCAAGTTTGTTATTTCCACCCCACCGATCTTAACACCTGTATGGCAATTTTCCAGTGCCATCGCCATCACCCATTCTATAAACATGTTGAAGAGGTGGGGGGACATCGGGCACCCTTGTATCGCACCGTTAAGATCTGGTATTTCCTTACTCTTGCTGTTGTGTGTTCGTATAAACTGTATATACTAGTAACTGTAGCTTAGAAACAACGTGTATATTATGTATATAAGAATAAGAACTGAAAGGTACTAAAAAGCAAGTACTGTAAATATAGTGCCTGACAAATATCAAAGGTTTAATCTTTCTTTAACCCTTTGACGCTGACCGTGGCCTTATGGTAACATTAGCTTGCCAAACGAATTTGAGCCATGCAGTCTGAATAGTAGAGGTTATTTCCACTTAAAAAGGAAAAAATCTTAAAAGAAAATTCCTTAATTCAGGCATAAAAGGGATAATAGTTGCATAATGGCCAAAAGACAACCTATTCTACCTAATATCTTACACGAAGACGTGTTAGGTCTCAAAAAATATAGCGGACAATGGGTTAGCGAATATCTTCGCAGAAGGCCTTAAAAATAAATTTTTAGGAATTGAGTGTTGGTTCATCGTTTCGCTTTTGTATGTTAATTAATGCCGATACCACACAAATAAAATTAGATTAAATGCAGTTAACTTATAAACAATTTTTTCTTGTTTTAATATTTGTATTAGGAAATAGATCCAGAAAATATTAACTAATTTGGAGCAAGTGTAGTTTACGTCCCCATGTGGTGCGTAGTGTAGTTTACGTTCCCCTACATTATCCTAGTATGGTTTACGTTGCCCTACATTATCCTAGTGTAGTTTGCGTTCCCCAACTTTGTCCGGGTACTTTCCTGTTATCCCGGACCTCAGACTTTTTTTCCAGTTGCCAGACTTCAATTTTGACAGAATATTTTCGTTAAAACTAACGAAAATATCTTAACCTAACCTTACCCACTAATTAGGTTAATTGAATGCCAGGTTAGGTAAACTGTACGCCCTTGATAATTGGTTGGTTAAGTCGTCATATTTTCGTTAGTTTTACCGAAAATATTTTGTCAAAGTGAAGACTGGCAACTGGTAAAAAGTCTGGTGTCCGGGATAACAGGAAAGTACCTTTGTCCGCGTATACCTAATCAAATAAAACGTTAAAACTAACGAAAATATTAAATGAGGAACAACTACAGTTTATCCTCCAGGTGGTTGCAGAACATCGCAAGCGTGTGCCTTGGGCCGTCAAGCAGACCTTAATAGGGCGACAATGCGTGGCTGGTCACCATGAGTCCCCCGTTTTAAACTGACAATACCCATTTTTCATGGGGGGGACCCTGGGTGATGGCCCACGGCTTTGTCAATACAATTGAAAGTAATAGTTCACTGAACTCCATATAGTAAGATTTTGAGGACCTTGCGTGACCTCTAAGTTCTACAATTTTTCCCCCAAAAATTCTATGCTGTTTCTCCACCAAATGAAACATTTTGATGAGGTCGGACCGAAAAAAATAGAAAGTTGGAAGATAAAGACCACCCTAATATATATATATATATATATAATATATATATATATGGTAAATCTCTAGGAGCGCTCCATTTTTCAATATTAAACATATACTCATAAAACATATACCATTTGAAAGCTCACATTTTTCTGAGTCTAAAAATGTAGTAATCCAAAAGTATCAATAGCAAATTAAAAGTAACTAGGTTTAAATATAAAACCCTATACCGATCAATTTGTGATGGGTGATCTTTACGGGGGCTCCGCCCCCGTACCCCCCAAGACCTAAATTATACAAATCATAATGTAATAACATATTCATGTTAGGTTAGGTTAGCGTAACAATTACCAAAAATACCATCTTACAACACAGACTGAAGATTTATAACCTTTATAATGTAATTAATTACGTCACGCGTCAAACAATTAAACCTAATTACTTTTTATTTGCAATTGATACTTTTGGATTACTACATTTTCAGACTCAGAAAAATGTGAGCTTTCAAATGGTATATGTTTTATGAGTGTATGTTTAATATTGAAAAGACAAAAACATCCAATGCTTTCTCTTCATCTGGGGCACATGACGAATCAAGTACTCAAAGTCAGTAACCACACGAACAGCACGTCATAATTCTATCACAAACACGACCAAACTGAATCCAATTAGAAAAAAAAATAGACAGAACAGAATCCAACCAACTAATTAAGTCGCAGAGTAGCGAAAAAATAACCCAATCAAGAAAAATATTTCATAAAAAAAGTACATTATAGCCAAAACAGGAAATATTCACTATAAAAATGCAACTTGTAATTTTTTCTATAATCTTGCATTTGCTATTGATACTTTTGGATTACTACATTTTTAGACTCAGAAAAATGTGAGCTTCCAAATGGTATTTGTTTTATTAGTGTATGTTTAATATTGAAAAATGGAGCGCTCCGAGAGATTATCCGTATATATATATACACACACGAAAGTGTAGGGGTCTATAACTAATATGAATAGGGCATAATTTTGAGCCATCTTCAAGTTTAGACATTTTACTGCCTACGGCTGCGCTAATACTTCCTTCGTAATGTATAACTGAGTCTAATATAGCAAATTTTTATTTGCCTGTTTAGGCTTATGCCCCATCTATTTAAGACTAGTTTAAACTGATTTACTTCCTTTAACAAATAATTTACCAAACCTGTTAACATATATATATATATATATATATATATATATATATATATATATATATATATATAATTACACCAACCCGCAAGGAAAAGAAATATAAAATTGATTATAAAACAGTGTTTAAAAAGGCTAGTTAATTTCGGCTGGTCACAACCAAGCACTTTTCAAAATTATAAACTAATTAAAATATCTAAAAAAAGTTATAAAACTTCCATCCAGCAAAAGAACTAAGGTTAAAATGACTGTGTGAAGGCATAAACATGGACAGAGAGATGGTAGCTGTCGTACGTCTGGCAGTTGGCAAAGGCAAACTATTGCCCAGATTTCAAACCTTCGTGATAAGAAATCTATAAAAATCAATCCTCTATATCTGGCAGCCGGTCACGACCCGAAATTGCCCTGAAATATTTTAAAATGCTAAAAATAAAGCTATCCATATTGTAGGACAACTTAAGGTGCTCTTCCAATATGTGCTCTACCGCGAAACTGTGATCTACCATATTCCAACTAATATTCCATATTCCAGGCTAACTAACGAAAATATCACGACTTAACCTAACCAATCGTCAAGGGCGTATAGTTGACCTAACGATTGGTTAGGTTAATTCATGATATTTTCGTTAGTTAGCCTTATAAGGCTAGTTTCACGGTAGAGCACGTATTGGAATATGGTAGATCACAGTTTCGCGGTAGAGCACATATTGGAAGAGCACCCAACTTAATATTGGAAATGGTGTTTTCTGCCAAAATATAAAATGTCTCGTATATTTGTCTCTGTTCCTGGTCCCTGATCTTTATGATAGGTTTAGAATCCTGGAAGTTAAAAATATGATTATGCTGTTCCGTATGCTGAACTAGGCTACTATAAGTATTATCCGATCTCAGGTCACGTTTGTGGGAATTATTCCTCCTCTGAAAATCAATTGTCTCCCCGATGTACTCTTGAGGGCAGCCTCCACATGGGATTTCATAAACTACGCCAGAATTGTTGGAGGCTTTAGTAATAGGATGACGAATGAACGAAGACAATTTATTTGGCACAACGGAGAACAACTTAATCTGCTTTGGCAAGCGTGAGGGAAGCCCTTTCTTAACCTCAAAGGGCACTTTCAGGAATGAAACGTCTTTCTCCCGGTTCCCAGTTTTGGGAGAAAAGAAAGATCTCCTAGCGGCGAAATAAGCTTTGTCGATGAACAATTTGGAATAACCCAAACATATAAATGTACTTTTAATATGTGAAACTTCATCGTCAAGATAAATAGGGTTACAAATCCTGAAAGCTCTCAAAAAGAGAACGGAAATAACACCTTTCGTAGTACAAAGAGAATGATTGGGAAAAGCATGAATGTAGCTGTCTGAATGCGTAGGTTTTCTAAATACTTTGAAAGAAGGTCTTTGGTTGGGATCTCTTAAAATAAACACATCCAAAAACGAGAGAGAGATCCACTGTTTTCAAATTCATACGTAAACTGTATTAAGGGTACAAAACTATTAAGAACTCCCACCAGCTCATCCAGATCCACATGAGAATCCAAAATAACACACGTGTCATCAACGGAACGGAACCAATTGACCCCCGGCACCAAAGATTCCGCCAAAAAATTAACTTAAAAAAATTCCATAAAAATATTAGTTAAAATTGGAGAGCGAAGAGCCCATAGGTAAACCTGTCCTCTGTCTAAAAAATGACCCGTTAAAAGAAAAATAGTTATGTTTCGAGCAAAGTCTAACAAGCTCCAAAATAATTCCATAATCAAACGGAATGGTCTGATTTTCAGAGAAGGATTAATTCCCACAAACGTGACCTGAGATCGGATAATACTCATAGTAACCTAGTTCAGCAGAGGGAACAGCATAATCATATTTTTAACTTCCAGGATTTTAAACCTATCATAAAGGTCAGGGACCAGGAACAGAGACAAATATACGAGACATTTTATGTTTTGGTAGAAAACACCATTTTCAATATTAAGTTGTCCTACAGTATGGATAGCTTTATTTTTAACATTTTAAAATATTATAGGGCAATTTCGGGTCGTGACCGGCTGCCAGATACAGAGGATTGATTTTTATAGATTTCTTATCTCGAAGGTTTGAAATCTGGGCAATAGTTTGCCTTTGCCAACTGCCAGACGTACGACAGCTACCATCTCTCTGTCCAAGTGTCCATGTTTATGCCTTCACACAGTCATTTTAACCTTAGTTCTTTTGCTGGATGGAAGTTTTATAACTTTTTTTAGATATTTTAATTAGTTTATAATTTTGAAAAGTGCTTGGTTGTGACCAGCCGAAATTAATTAGCGTTTTTAAACACTGTTTTAGGATCAATTTTATATTTTTTTCCTTGCGGGTTGGTGTAATATATATATATATATATATATATATATATATATATATATATATATATATCACAATCATTAAATTTTCAGGTCTGAACTAAAATAAAAAAAATTTAACCTTAATTTATACAAAGATAATATTTTTATTTTTCATTCTAAATTAACGCTTTTCACAATTCACATAATAAATTATTCTATCTTTAAATTTTCTCAATCGCAATGTCTGATTAACATAATCAAGTGTTTTAGTATTCTATCATTACAGACTTTTGCTATCAAGAGTACAAACAACTCTTTGATAGACATATAGTTATGCAGGCTAATGAGTACTTTAATTGTGCAAAAACCCCATCTATTTACAAGGTTTCTCCTCAAAATAGATCTCAACTACCCTTAATATAATCATACAATATAGATGACGTAACAAGTGAATGCCTAATCATATACAGTATGTGTTGAAACATCTGTCAACTACCCATCGACCAAACATTTCTCCTATAGAAGTAATCCAAAGGTGCCTTATTTCTTATAAATCTTGTCATATTATTATTATTATTATTATTATTATTATGGTTATTATTGTAGACCATACAGTTTCTTTATAATATACAGTATTTTATTAACACATCATTGGCCAAAACTAATTTATTATCCCCATATTAGCTATTCTATACAATAACTAGCTTCTGTCTCATGAATTGAAGTAACAGCGGAGTGTTCTGGTATGCGGGCTGAGTTGTATGTACTAATTCTTTTATTCTGTTTTGGTTAACATTCAATGTTTCGGAACATTCATCTGTTGTAACCTCATATTAATTTGACCCCGGCCTTGCTACGCTGATCTGTCAGCTTTTATATTCCTCTCCATCATTCCCTCAGACATATTTCATAGCACAGGTAGTTCGTCTCTTATTACATCTTCATTCAATAGAACACATCTAATTCCTTTAGCCGCTCCTCTGTAGCATGAAACAAGGCTAGTTATTTTACAATGAATACGTTCTATCGTATCTATATACTGTTAGAAATGAGGAGACCGAGCCGATGCAGCTATATAAATACACTATAATGTATGAACTGTGCTAGTTTGGATAATTCTTCATTGCTTTTGTATCTCATATACCTGACTATATTGTCTAAAAACTAACTAGTTAGTTATTAGCTAATAATTAAAAGAATATCATGGTTCAACAAATATAACGCACAAATTTTGGACGATATTCCAGACCCCAGACAACCATTTCTTTAACGTCTGACATCACTGAGACGAACCAAACTTTAATACACAAATGCCAATGAATTTAATCTATTTTCTACGTCCAGTCTTTGCAGTTTACTCTTCTATTCTCTATGGTTTCTTAATATATATAATTATATATATATATATATATATATATATAAGCAAAGTACCACGGGGTAAAGGAAAAGGAAACACGAAGTCCTTTTCCCTGTGGTTCTTTGCTTATTAAAAAGATCACGTGTTGCTTTGTGATTTCTTTGCATGTACAGGGTGTTTCAGGAGGAAAGGTCAATACTTCGGGAGGTGATAGTATCGGTCATTGTGAGAAAAAAAGTTCATATGAACATGTGTCTAATTCTGAATGGTTACGGAGATAGAGCTGTTTGAATCTGATGCGCGCGCAGCTCTTCCTCCCCCCGCGGTGGTCCCATTCAATGGCCACCAAGGTCTCCAGACCTCTCTCCGTTAGATTATTGTTCGTGGGGGTGGATGAAAAGTCAAGTTTACAAAAGAAAGGTGGATACACGAGACGAATTGCTCGCGCGCATTTTGGATGCTGCTGCCCGCATAAAGGAACGTCAAAATCAACTCAGACGAACAACACGCGATCTTCGCACACGAGTTGCAAAGTGCATTTGAGGTTGACGGTGGGATTTTCGAAAACGTATTGTGACCTGTAACCAGAGCTGGGCAGTATTTAAATACATTTGTATTTAAATACGTATTTAAATACCTTTGTGTATTTAGAACTGTATTTATAAATACATTGTTTTTCATGTATTTAAATATAGTATTTAAATACTTTAATGAGTATTTAAATACAATGTATTTAAATACTCAAAATATAAAAATGTAAATACTTTTACTGGTTTAATACACGTTCTGTACTAGCACAGTACGACGCGTCGACAGTGTAGTACAGCATGGTTCATGTTTCAACGTGTCAGTTCAATCAGTTGTGTGCCACTCTTAGTCGAAAGCGGTTGATTTCTTTATCGTGTGCGTGTCATGGCTTAGTGAATTAGTGAATGCATATGTTAAAATTTGTATGTATTTAAAATGTATTTACAAATGTATTTAAATACAATTGATGTATTTTGTATTTTGTATCTAAATACATTCGTAAAATGTATTTAGTATTTAGTATTTAAATACATTTCTCCCATGTATTTAGTATTTAGTATTTAAATACATTCAATGTATTTATTGCCCAGCTCTGCCTGTAACAAATTTGTCATTTCTGTATCTGATACCATTCAAAATGCCAATGTTTAAACATTAAATGTTAGAAACAGTAATTGGTTTCTCTTTCTTGATTACCATTAACAATGCTTTTGTATTTGTAGATTCAAACATCTCTATCTCCATAACCATTTAGAATTAGACACATGTTCATATGAACTTTTTCTCACAATGACTGATACTATCACCTCCCGAAGTATTGACCTTCCCTCCTGAAACACCCTGTATATATATATATATATATATATATATAATATATATATATATATATATATATATATATATATATATATACATTCTAACTGCAAACACGCAGTATAATTAACGTAAAGAACGACGCTTGTATAGGAGAATATTCCGCGCAAGATGAGAGAGAGAGAATGAAACAAATGAAAAAATGAGGTAACCACCCGGGAATCGAACCCGGGATCTTCCGATTGCCGGTCAGATATGATAACCATTACACCACGGGCCTCACTCGATCAAATGCCGTAATTCCTCTACATACGCGCAGAAACCAAAGGGGGCACCTCCCGCATGCCGTACATTATATACATTCTAACTGCAAACACACAGTATAATTAACGTTAAGAACGACGCTTGTATAGGAGAATATTCCGCGCAAGATGAGAGAGAGAGAACGAAACAAATGAAACTTAACCCGGGTGGTTACCTCATTTTTTCATTTGTTTTCTCTCTCTCTCTCATCTTGCGCGGAATATTCTCCTATACAAGCGTCGTTCTTTACGTTAATTATACTGCGTGTTTGCAGTTAGAATGTGTATAATGTACGGCATGCGGGAGGTGCCCCCTTGGGGCATTGGTTTCTGCGCTTATGTAGAGGAATTACGGCATTTGATCGAGTGAGGCCCGTGGTGTAATGGTTATCATATCTGACCGGCAATCGGAAGATCCCGGGTTCGATTCCCGGGTGGTTACCTCATTTTTTCATTTGTTTCGTTCGCTCTCTCTCATCTTGCGCGGAATATTCTCCTATACAAGCGTCGTTCTTTACGTTATATATATATATATATATAAAATAATATATATATATATATACTGTATATATATATATATATATATATATATATATATATATACAGTATAATATATGACTTCTAACTTATGTCTCAGGTTGATTTCTACTCATTCTTCAACAGATGCTACATTATTTAACGGTTGGAAGTTAGAAATTGGGGGTAGGAGGAGCCAATATTATCATTATTATTATTATTATTATTATTAGTAGTAGTAGTAGTAGTAGTAGTTTAAAACTTATTTTAATTTCTACATAACTGGCTAGGTAAGCATTTACTGTACCGATGTTGGTATGTACAGTAGTATATCTGAAATACCCAAATGTATAGAACGATTGTCTGTTGTATGAGCGTACAAACATGATTACTCTTTAATAAACACCATATAATTCGTACAACGTGCACAAACTTACAAATATTAACTAATAACGATATTACCATTGTTACGACTAAATTTCCCCAAAACAATCAACGCATCAAATGAAAAGTTTCACTTTGAACATATTATTAACTATCATCCAAATCACCCCATTTTATCTATCTCCCTGTCCATCGCCAAAAACATAGATAGGTAAATAGATAGACAGATGTTATAGTTATAGATACAATCAAATTGGAATGCTGAGTTATTAATTAAAAAGTCAGATTTGGAAATGGAAAATCTCGACATCAAATTTTGTGAGGTGTCTGCGAGTTCAGAATTCTGTGATCTGACATTAGATATATATATATATACAGGGCCGGATCTAGAAGTTGCGAGGCCCTAGGCAGATCTAGAAATTGCGAGGCCCTAGGCCTATATATATGAAAATATGGACTTAATTATCGGTACTATACCAGCAATATTAGAATCCCGCATAGACAGAACTATGCCAGCACTTAAAAATTAAA
>JAJOZX010005501.1:0-50000 GCA_023014485.1 Bathynomus jamesi | reverse complement strand
GATTCTTCAGAGATTTTGGGATCCAAACTTCGTGCAAAGAACTTTCTTTCTCCCGGAACGTCATTTCACTGGTACAAAATCGAGAAAAAGAATTCATCCAATATTTTTCTCAAGAAAATTCACTGGTATATTGCAACAATGTTTCGTAACTAATACTTAAGCTAGGCGCTGCAGTCTATGACCCAAATGAGTGGAGACTTTTCATTGATTCCTCCAAAAGAAGTCTAAAAGGCGTCCTCCTTTACAGCGGTAACTTGTATGCATCCATTCCTGTGGCTCATTCGGTTCACTTGAAGGAAACTTACGAAAATCTTGAGCCTTTTCTAGCTAAGGTTAAATACAAAGAACACAGTTGGCTACTTTGTGGAGACTTAAAAGTGATTTGTATGTTGTTAGGTCAACAACCAGGTTATACGAAGTTTCCATGTTTTTTGTGTGAATGGGATAGCCGAGCAAGAACTCAGCACTGGATAAAAAAAGAATGGCCACGCAGAGTCAACCTGACACCTGGTTCTAAAACCATTGAACGTGAAAGTTTGGTTGACACGAAGAAAGTCCTTTTACCTCCGCTTCACATAAAATTGGGCTTCATGAAGCAATTTGTTAAGGCCTTGGACGAAGATGGAGATTGTTTTAAGTATCTGTATGGTCAGAGCTGGGCAATAAATACATTGAATGTATTTAAATACTAAATACTAAATACATGGGAGAAATGTATTTAAATACTAAATGCTAAATACATTTTACGAATGTATTTAGATACTAAATACAAAATACATCAATTGTATTTAAATACATTTGTAAATACATTTTAAATACATACAAATTTTAACATATGCATTCATTAATTCACTAAGCCATGACACGTACACGATAAAGAAATCAACCGCTTTCGACTAAGAGTGGCACACAACTGATTGAACTGACACGTTGAAACATGAACCATGCTGTACTACACTGTCGACGCGTCGTACTGTGCTAGTACAGAACGTGTATTAAACCAGTAAAAGTATTTACATTTTTATATTTTGAGTATTTAAATACATTGTATTTAAATACTCATTAAAGTATTTAAATACTATATTTAAATACATGAAAAACAATGTATTTATAAATACAGTTCTAAATACACAAATGTATTTAAATACGTATTTAAATACAAATGTATTTAAATACTGCCCAGCTCTGTGTATGGTAAATTCCCAACTCTTTCGGAAGCAAAATTGAAAGAAGGAATTTTCGTTGATCCCCAGATTAGAAAACTGACTTTGTTCATTGTTAATTCAAAGTGTTCATCCAATCTTCGATAAGAAGCGTGGATTGCTTTTAAGGATGTTACCAGCAAATTTTTGGGGAACAAAAAGGACTTAAATTACCACAGCATTGTGAACAACACGCTAAATAAGTTCAAAGAGTTGGGTTGTAATATGAGTTTAAAATTGCATTTCTTACATTCACACTTGGATTACTTCCCTGAGAATCTCGGAGCACTCAGCGAAGAACAAGGAGAACGGTTTCACCAAGACATCAAAGAAATGGAGAAGAGATATCAGGGAAGGTGGGACATCAGCATGAAGGCTGATTACTGCTGGATGTTGAAACGGGATACTGCAGAATTATTACATAAAAGAAAAGGAACAGCGCGTACATTCGAGACTAAAAGGCATAGATCTCACAAGAAAACTCAGGATAAATAAAGATGAATATGTAATTGACGTTAATAGTCTTCTTTCTTTTTAAAGTTGTTTGCATTTGTAATTAGTATAACAAAGCGAAATAGGTACCTAATGTAAATTGAAATAACTAATATTTATTTATGTTGTTTTTTCCCTTCCAGTTTGCAGAAAATCTTTACGTGATAGAAAAAATGGACACCTTATTCGAAATCAGCGTAGTAGAATCATATAAAATCAGTTATTAGTAAGAAAACAACTCTTACAAAGTTCTCATTATTACATAAATTATCTACTAGCTATTATTATGTACTCATATTCAGAGGTAGCAGCTGTAAGCACGCAAACTTTTCAGTGCATCAAACGTAAAAATTAATTTCCAAACACTTTTTCATGTAACATTGAAGAATATATTTTTAAATAAATATTTTTACTCAGAAATTTAGAAAAAACCCGTAATTTATTTCTACTGTAGTTAATTTGGTTTTTTTTTAGGAATAGTTAAATTAATATTCTTTTCAAATCGCCGCTTGTAACGCGGTTTCAATTTACAAGCAAGTATAGTGTAAATTTGAAACTGTTACCGAAAAGAAAAACGGATAGAGAGTTTTACAGAGATACTATGATAATAGTACAGATTCAGTTTTATAAGGCTAACTAACGAAAATATCACGACCTAACCTAACCAATCGTCAAGGGCGTATAGTTGACCTAACGATTGGTTAGGTTAGGTCGTGATATTTTCGTGATATTATATATTTCTATTCCGACATTGCTATGTGCTTCATAAATCTCTCGGTTAAAAACATGCTAAGTTATGTGTATCTGACAATAGAAGTTTGTGTATAGTAATGCAAAAATCTAACCTATATCTTACGTCCGAAGGTACCCCATCAATGGGGTACCTCCGGACTGAGGGTGTCCACCCTCGGATAGTTGGAATTTAGTCGCGAAAATTATATTTTTGACCTAGTTAGACATTGGGGGAATTGTTAAATAAACAATATATAACTCAAATTTATTTTGTGACATATTCCAAAAGTTATATATATGCGTGAATAAGTGAATATATTAGTACATAAATTTATGAAAATACACATTATGACCAAATAGGCCCTATAATACAATCCGTTAAAAGATTGTATCGGTGTATTGTATTCGCTGTATCGGTGGAGGAAGGACTCCTAGAAGAGATTCTGCACCTGCAGCACAAATTTCAGGAATTGGAGGAAATCTAAAAGTCGCCATTTTCTCAGACTTTCTTAGATATGAAACTGTGTATTCAGCACTTTCTCTATCTTTGTCACTTAACAAATGGCCAACAAAATGTTTTATTTCTTTTCTTCCTTCTAATTGAAGCAACACAGTCGTCTTTAGCTGGAATTTTTTCTTGAAATTTACTGGTGGACATCTCTTCTAATTAGGCTGACCATACGTACCGTTTTGAACGGGACAGTACCGTTTTTTTTATGGGTTCTGTATGGGTTCTGTCACTGAAGAATAATTGTAAGCTCAATATGTTTATGTACTTACTTTTTCATGAATACAGAATATTACATAACCCCCGTCCCTTTTTTGCCATCCCAATGTCCCGTTTTTGTCTCAAGGAAATATGGTCAGCCTACTTCTAATTCATCCGAATATTCAGACGAATCATCCATTGTTACAGAAGTAGAGTCACTTGTGTCGGTGCTTTCATTCATGGTTTCAGCAGTTTGCTGTTGGAAGAGCTTCCTTTTCTTAGGTACATTCTTCTCCAGTTTTTCAATTTTTTGCCTCTGCTTTTCTCATAGAATGTTTTTCTCTGGAGTGTCAGTTGCAATCATACAACGACCAGGTTTCCTACAGCTGTTACAATTTTTTCTTGCAGGGGCTTTCGGATACGGTCTGATATTTTCTGGCGAGATAATTGCTGGTTGAATTGTTCTTGATGAAGTAGCTAGTGGTGTTGAAACTTGAGGTAGCTTGGACGCTGAAGACGTTGGTGTAACCGTTGAAAGATTTGATGTTGCTGATGTTCAAGGTTGTGGCGTGTCATATGAACTTAACGCTGATGGCATAGGCCTGTCTGACACATATGAGCTCATGAAATCCACATCTGTGAAGGCATTAAGATTTAAGGGAAATATGCCAGTCTTGGCAAAACCACTTTTGATGTTGAAAGGAGTGGCAGCTAAATCTCACGCATTGCAAACCAGCTTTGGTATGTCAAAGACACCCAATACTTTCCCTGCATTCATTACATTCCATCCATTTACTTCACGTGCGTATGCACTCGTGAATGGGCCAAAAACGCTGACATTAAGTGGCCTCAATTTGTTAGATGTGTGGGGAGGCAGTGTCAGATTAAAGATACCATTATCTCTTGCATAGTTAATACACTCAACACTGATGTGAGACTCATGATTGTCCATAACAATAAGAATTTTATAGTCCTTACTGCAGTTAGTATAGTTTACTAAATGTTTTAGAACATTGATGAAGTTCTCGGCAGTCATCCATTCCGATTTGTGCACCAAGCCAATGGACCCAGTGGTAGTTCCACACATTTTCCTCTCATCAAACCTTACTCTAGGGAACACAAAAGAAGGTGGTAGATGTGTTCCACCAGCAGAGACAATACCTACCATTGTAATTAACTGACCACGTTCTTGTGCAACTACTTGACCAACTTGGTCCTTAGGCGCTACGACTTTGCTGAACTTAGGTGTAACAGTAATGCCAGTTTCATCTAGATTGAAGATCCGATGCGCTGTGGAACCACTAAAATCATATCTACTCCTAATGTCTGTCAGTTTGGTTTGGAATATACCAACAGTATTCCGATTGAACGCCGTCATCCTAGCCAAAGAAGTTGATTCAGGGACTCTAATACTAAGACTCTTGTTCCGTTGCATAAAGCTAATAAGCGAATCATTTCCAGTTGTTTCATTTTCATCCCAGTTGGGGGAACATTTATATTATTGACTTTGGCATAACGATAGGCCAGAACACGAGTTTGACGGCGTGTTAAACCAAAGTCCACCAGCAATGATTCCTGATATTGGGAGAAAATCAGACGCGTTTGGAGGGTACCTGCTAAGAAGGTTGAGCAATCTGAATTTTTCTTTGAACGATTGATGGCATCCTGAAACAGAAACAGAAAAAGAAAGGCATATAAGACAAATAAAATGAATAAGCCAAAATATTAATATTAATTCTATAAGCTTTCATAGGCGTATATTTATCAAACAAAATTTAGGTTACATAGATTATCTAGGCCTATTCATAGCAAATTAGTTACCTGTAGTGTCGATCTCTTGACAGCTTGTAAATCTGCAGCCTTTCTAACTGACATTTTGTCCTTTATGACTGATTCAAATGCGACCTCAAGTTTGATTTTGTTGTAGCATCTATTGCTCTTCTGTTGATAGTTTTTTGGCATGGGTGACTACAATCTTGAAAAATAAAAACATTTAATAATATATAATATTATATATAGGCTACATATCCCTATATAAATGCATAGATACATACATACATACATACATATATATATATATATATATATATATATATAATATATATATATATATATATATATACCGGTTCACATACAGTAGTACATATATTCCACATAGTAATACACACCTCCAGACAGGACTGTCCGGAAATGTACAGCCACGCCATTTTGAATAAAATATTCACTGACAAAATACTAATTCTTAAACGTAAACAGTTTTTGCATCATTTATAATTGAAAAGCTCCTTCATATATTGCACTATTGATTTCTTTGAAATCAATATTAAATGGAGTCTATTATCCTCCAAAAAATAATCTAAAGACATCAAATGTGAAGAAAATTAAAAAAACACCTAAAATCGGAGAAACGAAATTACACTCCGACTTTTGGATTCAAACTAAAGATACCCTTGAGGCGGTTGCACACTCTCAGTTTCAGGCGCATGCGCATAAAAATATGGCACTTATGGTTATTGTCCGGAAATGGACTAGTCCGGTGGTGCCCCGTCCTCCCAATAGAGGCAGGTTAACGGTCTTCCCTTAGGAATATCAATGTAAACAAGTAACCAGGTATATTACGATTTACAAGATTCATAAATAATATTTCATAATTATCACAGCCGAATGCTTTATAGACTTAGAGGTATCCAGGAAACTCAAAATTACATTTCCATTTACACTTCTTTTAAGGCATATATAAGTATGTCCAAGTCTTATGTTTAGTGACTCAGCATTCCAATTTGATTGTATCGATAGTTATAACGTCTATCTATCTATTTACCTATCTATCTCTTTATCGATGGAGAGGTAGATAAATAGATAAACTGAGATGATTTGGATGATAGTTAATAATAAAGGTTATGCACATTTCTTTTGGATGTTGTAAACTTTATACTTGGGATGTGACAGCCATCCGGTCCCGAGGCGTGGGATTCTAGAGAAATTGGCTGCCAGTTCCTTTAGGTTCTCTCTCTCTTTCGGGAGGGCGGGTGAAGTATGTTGCACAATCCTGTCCCGTGGGTTACTAGGACCCCATCCCATCCCTACTCTGTCCTTTTAGCTTACGTTAAGGATGTTCTCCTCTGACTGAAAAAAAAAAAACTTTTCTTTTAGTATTAAGTCTTTTCTCTTCTTTTACTATTAGGACCCTACTGCTACCTCATGCGTGGGAAGAGAGGCTTTGGAACCTCTATAAATAACACCATTTAACGCTCGTAGGTTGTGAGAGACTGGGATGGAGGGGTCCCAGGCGTAGGGGCGCGATGAATGGAGTGTGGCTAGTGCCCCGTTAAGCCCATTCCTAACGCGTAATGGCCTGACCAGCCCCCTGCGACCGTTCTTTGGTGACCAATTGATGGTGCTTGGCTGTACTGCTCTGAGGTGAGAGAGCTTTACTGCCCAGCTGGCTGCCAGGCCAGCGTAAAGTCTCGGGCGTAGCCTCTGGGTCTGGTGGGATATCCCTTGAACACTGGATTCTAAGAGTCTGGCCGCTTGTGAGTGACTAGTAAGACTTAGTAAGGGGCTGCATCTCGCTGTCGCTCCTGGCGGGAAATCCGTGACGCCTGCGTCGCGAGTGTTTGTCAGTTGGTAGCTGCGACACGTTTGGGACTGTCCGGCCCTGGGGAGACCTTTGGTCGGTGCGGCAGCAGCGAGAGGTGTAGTCTTCTGGAAGGGATGAACGTCACTTGCAAATAGGTGGATGCGTCTACGCGCGGGAAGAATTCACCCCCCCCTCCTTTTTTATATACTGGTCAGAACGTTTTTGATAGTTTTCATTGCTAGAACGCTTTATCTTATTCAGAGTATTCAGAGTTCGAAAAAAAAAAAAAGTTACAATGACTGGACCGCAGAAACTGAAGGCTGAATGTGCGAGGTGTGAAGTAAACCAGTGGGTGACGAACTTCAAAGAAGCCTGCTTCGAAGATCAACCACTCCAGCATGTGCCGCTTTTGCGAACTCATGCGGTTTTACGAGAAGCTAGAGGAGAGGGTCCGGCGGCTCGAGTCGTCCAGACCGGCTGTTGGAGGTGCGGCGGTCACTGACGAGGCTGCGCGCCCTCCACCCGGAGCTCATTGATAGGATAGCTGCCATGGAAAGGCGGTCCAGCGATGGACTGGACAGGCTCGGGACCGCGGAGAAAGGGTAGAGGTGCAACCGGGGAGGGTACAAAATCAGTGTGAGAATCGCCAGCGACCCACGTGGAATGCACGGAACCGCGGCGCAAGGTGGAGGGCGTAAAGAAGGGGCTGATAGAGAAGGGTGGGGGAAGGGGTCGATAGAGAAGTGGGAAGGGGCCGATAAAGAAAAAGGGTGGGAAGGGGCCTACTGATGGCCCAAAGAAACCGAAGGATGTAGCTGCCGGTCGGGGTGGGTCGGGTGGTGTAACTGCGTCTATGGGTGGCGACGGGTTCGAAAGGTCTCGGGCAAGAAGGCTGCGAAGCCGAAGCCTGAGACCCCAGTTGCCCCTGTCAGGACCTCCAACCGCTTTAGTCTCCTGTGCTCGAAGGAGGAAGACACCGTTTTGATTGGGGACTCGCAGATCAGGGGCCAGGAGAAGTACTTTGCTTCTGCAAACCGGGAGACGAGGAAGGTAAGGTGCTTACCTGGGCGGGGAACGGCGCACTTAAGGAAGGAGGTAGAGAAGGTGCGCGTGGCTAGTCGGAGGACTGCGATCGTTGTCCACGCTGGTGGCAACGACCTGTTCCTCAAAGGCGGTAGGGTAGGTCTTACAGAAGGGATCATCACCGAGATCATGTCTCTTGCGGATGATCTAAAACTGAAGACAGACAGGGGAATGTTAATGGGTATTTTACCGCGAATGAATGCCAGTGACCACGCGCTCAGTAAGGTCATTGGCATCAACGAGAGGGTGCAAGACTTGTGCGTCCGCTGGGCGTGAGGTTTATTGACCCTTCGACCATTTTTTCGGGTAGGTGGGACCTGTATCAGAGGGATGGTGTCCACCTCAATGTCAAGGGTAAAGGTGTGCTAGGCACGCTGCTTGACCGGCACCTATTACGTCGTATGGTGAGGTCAGCCCGCGGATTGATGATGGGCCCCCACCGGAGAGAGATGATGTTGAGCCGGTGGCGGACGTACCTTCAACTGTAGGGTGCGTCCAGGTGGGTGACCCTCCTTCCCCGTTGGAGGGGACTCAGCCTCCTGCGGAAGTTGTCACCTCGTTGGTGAGGGGCTCTGCAACTCCCGACAGCCCTGGCTGTTCGGGAAACGGGTCGTGCTAGGGGGCGGTCAGAATAGGGAAGGCTCCCTCCGTGCAATGCTTTTTAACGCTAGGTCGATTAGGAATAAGTTTTGCGAGCTTAGGGCGCTCTAAGCATCAGAATACCAGGATATCGTTGCTATCACCGAGTCCTGGAGTCATGCTGATCGTAGGGACTACGTTGGGGAGTTCGAAATTCCCGGGCATAGAATGTTTCGCAAAGACCGCACCGTGGGGAGGGGGATACTGATATACGTCAGGGACACGTTGAGTCCGGTTGACTGCCAGTTCCGGTCGGAACGGGAGCTGCTTGGCGTCGATCTGAACGTGGGAGGGACGAATAACTATAGGTTAATCTTGGTGTACAGACCTCCGCATCTCCTCCTCGAGGAGGATACAGCCTGTACACCGAACTCCGTAGCCTGCTAGGGGGTGTAGGGGGTGTGTAGTTTTAGGAGACTTCAACTGTCGCGGCATAAAGTGGGAAGACAGGACTGCTGATGCTGAAGGGAGGAGGCTAGTTGACTTGCTGATGAGAACTTCCTCACTCAGTGGGTCAATGAGCCTACACGAGGCGAAGCGTTCTAGACTTAGTATTCACGACCGAAGACAACCTCGTCACTGGCCTCACCGTTGACGAATCGTTGGGCGGGAGTGATCACGGTTGATTAGGTTCCGTGGTGCGTCCCTCGGGTGAAGCGTAGTAACTCGAGAGGCAGTAAGCTCGATCTCGGCGGGGGCGGACTTTGTTAGCCACCGGGATAGCGTAGGTGAGATGGGGTTAGAGGTCGGCGGCGATGTTGAGCGGGTGTGGAGTGCGTTCCGGGACGAGTTTATGGTGCTGCAGTCTGCTGCTATACCCTCAAAACCGGTCACCCCTGCTTCAACGCAGCCTAATGGTTCAGTCGTGACATCGCTTCGGCTATCCGAAATAGGAAAGTAGCGTATAGGAGGGCGAAGGCCAATCGTTCCCATGAGAACACTGAAGCGTATGTCCGCCTGTGTAGGGAAGTGAAGGCGAAGGTTAGACTAGCGAAACGTAACGAAGAACTACGGGTGGCAGGCCTCTGCAAGGGGAACCCTAAGGAGTTCTTCAGTTATGTTAATAGTAGAAAGCCCATTAGAAGCATGAAGCGGCGTTCTGCGGACCTCCGACGCGGACATCGCTAATGTGCTAAATGAGTACTTTGCGGGAGTGTTCACCAGGGACGACACCCGCGTCATCCCCGAGCCAGGTGTGAGGCACGAAGGTGCTGGCCTGGATAGTGTTCGATGTACCGCGACAGTCGTTGCCGATAGAATAGACAAACTGAGCGCGTTTAAGGCTCCTGGGCCAGACCAGTTTCTCCCCAGAGTGTTGCGGGAGGTGCGCGACCAGGTGGCTCCCCACCTGGCTACAGTCTTCAACAAATCGTTGGAGACGGGCCAGGTGCCTGGTGACTGGAGGGAAGCCAATGTGACCCCTATCTTTAAGAAAGGGGATCACGAAAGTCCAGGGAACTATCGTCCCATTAGTCTCACTTCAGTTGTAGGTAAATTATTAGAAGGGATAATAGCGGATAGGATCGTTGACCATTTGGATTCCTACAAGCTGCTTGGGGACTCCCAACATGAGTTTAGACGGCATAGGTCATGTCTCACGAACTTACTCGAGTTTTTCCACGTCATGTTGAGTGAGTACGATAAAAGTAGGGCGATTGATATACTTTATCTCGACTTTCAGAAAGCCTTTGATAAGGTACCTCACCGCCGGCTAATGGCGAAAGTGCGCGCGCTGGGTATCGGTGGGGAAATAGGTAGGTGGATTGAAAATTGGCTGAAGAATAGGCGGCAGAGGGTTGTAATTAAAGGGCTTAGTTCGGGTTGGGCCTCGGTCACTAGTGGGGTTCCTCAGGGTTCCGTTCTGGGGCCGCTGTTGTTTTATCATTTACATAAATGATATAGACGGTGGCATCGTCAGTCGGATCGCCAAATTCGCTGATGACCCCAAGCTTGGGGCCAATGTTGGGACGCCCGAAGCGATCGAGGAACTGCGTGCGGACCTAGGTAGGATAGAAGAGTGGTCCAAAAAATGGCAAATGCCGTTTAACTTGGGTAAATGCAAAGTGATGCACATTGGCTACGCCAATCCCAAGTCAGACTACTCGATGTTGGGGAACAATATCGAAGCTACTGATTTGGAAAAGGACTTAGGTGTTCTAATCAGCAGCGACCTTAGGTTTACCAAACAGTGCGTAGAGGTGGAAAAGAAAGCCCAGAAGCTGTTGAGTTATAACAGGAGGCAATTTCAGTTTCGGAACAAGGAGATTGTGTTCTCTCTGTACAATTCCCTGGTTCCGCCGCACCTGGAGTATGCAGTGCAGTTCTGGTCGCCCACCCTCAGGAAAGATATTGAGAGGCTGGAGCGAGTGCATGCGAGGGCCACAAAGTTAATCCCTTCCCGTTAGGCATATGGGCTACAATCGACGGTTACGCGCCCTGAACTTGTTTCGCTGGAAACTCGGAGGCTGCGCGGTCAACTGATCGAGGTTTTCAAGCTCTTACGCGGGTTCAACGATGTCGATTTTAGAAGCATGTTTAGTTTAAATGATAATCCAACTCGCAACAATGGTTAGAAGTTGGATTTGAAACGGTTTAGGACTAGTGTGTGTGGGAATTACTTTACGTATAAGATCTGTGACACGTGGAACAGTTTACCTTCAGAAGTTGTGAACAGTTCCTCTGTGGATCATTTCAAGAAAAGGTTAGACCAAATCTTGCACACTATTTGAGTGTATAGAAAATTTTCCGTGGCACCCGTTGCCATTGGTACCTCCTCGGTATGTGCCGCAAGGCCTTTTGAGGTACTTCTTTTCCTTGTAACTCCTTGTAACTTGTAAGTGAAAATTTTTATTTGATGCGTTGATTGTTTTCGGGAAATTTAGTCGAAACAATGGTAATATCGTTATTAGTTAATATTTGTAAGTCTGTGCACGTTGTACGAATTATATGGTGTTTATTAAAGAGTAATCATATTTGTACACTCATATAACAGACAACCATTGGATACATTTGGGTATTTCAGATATACTGTACTACATACCAACATCGGAACAGTAAATGCTTACCTAGCCAGTTATGTAGAAATTAAAATAAGTTTTAAACTACTACTGCTACTACTACTACTACTACTACTACTAATAATAATAATAATAATAATAATAATAATATGGCTCCTCCTACCCCCAATTTCTAACTTCCAACAGTTAAATAAAGAATGGGTAGAAATCAACCTGAGACATAAATAAGAAGTTATATATATATATATATATATATATATATATATATATATATATATATATATATATATTTAGGGTGGTTCTTATTTTTCAAAATTGCAAATTTCACCGTCTCACCCCCTCAATATATTCCATTTGACAAAAACCAAAATATGCAAAATCTCAAGTAATTATAAATATTCTTATTGGTGCCGCACAAGGACTCAAATTTAGTTAATTATTGAAACATAAATACACGAATTTTTTATTAGCGTTCCACTATAAGGGCAAATAACAGCAGTTAAAGAACAGCATAAACTAAAATAGACATTGACTACTGATTAATTAGAAACTGAATTGAACTAAACATTTTAAGACTGAAAGCATAGTAGATTTAGCCTAGTTGGGATGGTTGCTTATGAGGCACCCTTAAATATTAATTGATTTTAATAAAACTTGTATAGTACACGTTTTATATTAATAGCAAAAAATGCGGGGGTGAAACCCCGAAATTTTATATATTTAATTTTTCCTATACATATAAGAACTACCCAAAAACCAAAATTTGGGGGTCTCACCCCCGCATTTTAATTTTTAATGTTAATTTTTAGACAATATAGTCAGGTATGTGAGATACAAAAGCAATGAAGAATTATCCAAACTGGCACAGTTCATACATTATAGTGTATTTATATAGCTGTATAGGCTCGGTCTCCTCATTTCTAACATTATATAGATACGATAGAACGCATTCAGTGTAAAATAACTAGCCTTGTTTCATGCTACAGAGGAGCGGCTAAAGGAATTAGATGTGTTCTATTGAATGAAGATGTAATAAGAGACGAACTACTTGTGTTATACAATATGTCTGAGGGAAAGATGGAGAGGAATATAAAAGCTGACAGATCAGCGTAGGAAGGCTGGAGTCAAATTAATATGAGGTTACAACAGTTGAATGTTCCGAAACATTGAATGATAACCTAAAAAGAATAAAAGAATTAGTACATACAACTCAGCCCGCACACCAGAACACTCCGCTGTTACTTCAAATGATGAGACATAAGCTAGTTATTGTATACGATAGCTAATATGGGGATAATAAATTAGTTTTGGTCTATGATGTGTTAATAAAATACTGTATGTTATAAAGAAACTGTATGGTGCCTGTAATAATAACAATAATAATAATAATAATAATAATGTTTTTAGGAGGTTATTAAGAATTCCAAGAAATATAAGCAATAAGGTATCTTTGGATTACTTGTATAATAGGAATGTTTGGTCGATGGGTATACAGCTGAATGTGCAGTTGACAGATGTTTCAACACAGATATGATTAGGCGTTCACTTGTTACGTCATGTGTAACGTATGATTTCACTAAGGGTATTTGAGTTCTATTTTGAGGAGAAATCTTTATAAATAGATGGGGTTTTTGCACAATTAAAGTACTCATTAGCCTACATAATTATATGTCTATTAAAGAGTTGTTTTGTACTCTTGATAGCAAAAGCCTGTAATGATAGAATACTAAAATACTTGATTATGTTAACCAGACATTGCGATTGAGAAAATTTAAAGATAGAATAATTTATTATGTGAATTGTGAAAAGCGTTAATTTAGAATGAAAAATAAAAATATTATCTTTATGTACATTAGGGTTAGATATTTTATTTTAGCTCAAACCTGAAAATTTAATGATTATGATATATATATATATATATGTTAACAAGTTTGGTAAATTTTTTGTTAAAGGAAGTGAATCAGTTTAAACTAGTCTTAAACAGATGAGGCATGAGCCTAAACAGGCAAATAAAAATTTGTTGTATTACACTCAGTTATACATTAGAAAGAAAGTATTAGAGCAGCCGTAGGCAGTAAAATATCTAAACTTGAAGATGGCTCAAAATTATGCACTAGTCATATTAGTTACGGACCCCTACACTTTTATATATATATATATATATATATATATATATATATATATATATATATATATATCAGTGGCGACTCCAGCTCTTCAAAACTACTCGGGCTCTTTATAAATTTTCAAGTGTACATATGAGCCGACATTTAAATGCATGACAATAACTTAAGATTAACAATAAAATAAATAAATACATGCCTCGGTAAAAAAAATTATTTGAATTTTATTTACTTGAACATAAAGTCCAAGGGTCTTGGTTTTAAAGCAAATTCCTTTAATATTCGGTCATGTAATTCCTTTTTGCTTTCTAAATCAATAAGTATTTCTTTTTCAATTGAAATCCTAGCCAGGGACGAGAGCCGTTCTTGAGCCATTGTGTTTCTTAAATATGATCTAATTCGATCAAGAACAGAGAAACTTCTTTTATTTGAAACAGAAGTTACAGGCATGGCAAGAAGGAGCTGAATCAGAATACTTATAATATTAAAAATAAATCAAATTATTTAAGAAAAGCGAACAACCTCACATTGCGGCAAAAATCAAACTGCACCGCCGCCGAAGGCAGTTGAAGGCACGTTTATCGAAACGTAAAAAGTTACCATGTATCGCCAGAATTAAAAATTGTGCCTCTACAAGGCCTAAGGATATAAGCCCGAGTTGAAATGTTTTGTTCTTTATAAAAAAAATTAATAGGAGGAAAAACGTATTTTATTTAATGAGAATTAGAAGAAGGACTATTATGTAACCGTATGCAAGCAAATAATTATTCATTAAAAGAACTTTAAATATATGATATTACTTATACTTTCTCGGGCGTAATGTCTTGCGCCCGAGTAAAGGATCTTGAAAGATTACACGAAAACTTAATGTGTCAATATAGTTTTTTTATAGATAGTAAGGGTATCTAAATGCGCTCAATTGCGTGACGAAGGCTAGACAGAAAAATAATAACATACTACCAGCCAAAAACCATTTTTACAATTTGTTTTTAAAACTTTTTTTAAAACTTAAATCTATAAATACACACTTTTATCTCATGCTTCTCCTTGCCCCTTGCCTCTCGGGCTCAACCCGAGAAGCCCGAGTGCAGGAGTCGCCACCGATATATATATATATATATATATATATATATATCGGGTGGGTAAAAAAAAGGGAGACCTCGAACTTTCGCTGTAAAATCCAAAGTTATGGTCAGATTTCAATACTTTTTTCACACCCAACAACTAGGTAAATTTCCTATACGGGAGTGGATGTCAAAGAAAACTAATGAAAATTACGGATTTATTGAACATTTCTTTATGCCACTGGAAATTCTCCATTTAGACTATTACTGCATTATCGGGTCGGCAAAAAGAAAGGGAGACCTTTTAAATCCTTCATATCTCGGCAAATTCGATACATAGAACCATGAAATTTTAGTATGTTTGTACTATGTAATTTTATGGTTTGTATGCCATCTTTTAGCATTTTAGCTGAGAAATTGGATTTTTGGCGAATATTCCAGAAAAATCTTGCGATAATTATATATATATATATATATATATATATATGTGTGTGTGTGTGTGTGTGTGTATATATGTATAATATGCATGTCGAGTTATTAATTTTACTTATTAAATAAAGGTGTAAAGAACGTATGGTAGATTATATACATATATTGGGTTTGAGAAAAGTCTCTCTTTTGCCGTTTGTACAGAAACTGACAACAGAATTAGAGACACAATTGCAGATTGGAAAGATAACTTGTACGCTTCTTTGTCCTCCCCTCTGTTGTTTAATGTGTATATTGTTGAATTAACTGTTCATTTAATGAGACAAAAATTGATTATTGTATAGTGTAGCTAATACGAAGTTAAATAAATTAATCTTTGTCGATGATGCAAAATGTAGTTTTATTAAAGTTGTTAGCTTTTGGCAAAGTATTTTACAGTTGGGTGTTGATAAATCAAAGATAATCATGAGTATGAGTTAAGGAGAGAGCCTTTGGTTAGAATGCACGTCATACAAATACCAGAGTATACCCTGTAAAACTCCCTAGTCGTTTTCTATTAATTGGATATATTAAGAATGGGTTTTCCGCACAAACCTATTTATCTGGTTTTTTATTTTTTTATATATATTTTGTGTGTGTGTGTGTGTGTGTGTGTGTGTGTGTGTGTGTGTGTGTGTGCCTATATTATATATTGTTAATGGTACGTTGATGCTGATGAGCGTAATAGGACCATCGCATTTGAAATAGAAGCATGAAACAGGATAATGTTCATGAAATACACGATCGCTATTTTCCCTTATGAGATGGAATTCATAGCCCTACATCTCTAACCTGAGTAAAAAATTTAATTATGGACAAAGGAGAAATAAAAAAATAAGACGTACTGAAACACGTAAATAATAATATCAACAACAAGTCATCGTTACAGGTAGTTGAAACAATAAATTAGACATAACAGAAGCAGTCCTACGTTAAAAGGAGATTACGATTGAGTTGTCAACTGCTTTTTATTGCGAATGGAAGTATAATAATAATGTTTAAGAAGATATTTAGAAGTCGAAAACGGATTCGACGTTACAGTAATTGCTCATGAATTTATCCGAATATGCATGACTAGACCTATTTTTTTTACTGCAAATGTAGTGAACAGTTTCTTCGTTTAAGTTCTAAAACTGCATTACACAACTTGATGTAGCTAGTAAGATGTATGGTTGGTTTAGTGCTAGCATTTCTTTAAATTTATCTTACAGATGTATAGCTTAGAACAACAGTTACAGTTTAGCCTGCTGAACTATATGACAATGAAGGAAGACGTATCGATATTTAAACTTATGAAATATAAATTACAAGTATTCAAATGTGCGTACACACCCTGGTGTTTTTTAACCTTTAAGGACTGAAGGTATAAATTGCTAACGTTTCAAATACAAGCATTTATAACTTAACCCTACAAAAAATTCAGGGCTTAAAGGGTTAAAATACCTGAAATATATATATATATATATATATATATATATATATATATATATATTTCAGATATTTTAAAAACACCAGGGTGTATACGCACATTTGAATACTAGTAATTTATATTTCATAAGTTTAAATATCGATACGTCTTCCTTCATTGTCATATAGTTCAGCAGGCGAAACTGAAAGGAAAGAAAGTGACACTCAATATTCACAACCAATGAAAACTTATACGTTTAACCCTTCTATTCACGTAAAAACCATTTAATTATCTCAATTACCAAAAAAGTTATTTGACTTTCTTTTTGCTATATTCATTTTGGAACACCCGGTGTGTATATATATAATATATATATATATATATATATACACACCGGGTGTCCCAAAATGAATATAGTAAAAAGAAAGTCAAATAACTGTTTTGGTAATTGAGATAATGAAACGGTTTATACTTGAATACAAGGTTTAAACGTATAAGTTTCGTTGGTTGTGAATATTGATTGTCACTTTCATTTCTTTTCAGAATAAACCCAATTTTCGTGAATAATGACAAGGCTACATTTCAGATATCGGGCAATGTTAATCGGTACAATTGTAGGATTTGGGGAGAGGAAAATCCTCATGAGCTGTATGAACATGAAAGGGATTCACCTAAAGTTGTTTATATGTCTGTAAGTTGGGGTAATGTCCACATCGGAATCGTGCTAAGTTAACTCGATCCGATCTGCTCAGGCTGGCTCTGACCTGTTAATGGGTGGAGGATTCGCACCTAGGACCGCATTCGGACCGAGTCGTGTCAGTGCTTTGTGGGTTAGGTGTGTGTGTATGTGTTTTCTGTACTGTGTGATGTCTGTGGGGCGTGGTATGGAATGGCGTATTTGATTATAATGTCTCTCTGGTGTTACCTTAATGGTGCGAGGTGTCGGTGCATGATTGTACAATGTACATGTAGTGGCGAGGGTGTTGTGGGTTCGTTGTCGCTGCTGCCATGAATTGTGTTCCCCTTATGTCTAAATGTTCTCTAACTTTCGGTATTTTGGTTTCTGTGTGCAGGTGTTCTATTGGTGTTGTTTGAGTGTATCCTGAAATGATACGAAGTGCGTTGTTTTGTATTGTCTGTAAGGTGTTTATGTGTGTGTTTGAAATAATGGGTGCCCAGCATGGGCTAGCATAGTCCATAACTGAGCGAATATATTGTTCGTATATGAGTGATGTTTCCTGCTGGTGTCCAAAGTTTGTGCCTGTTAGTACCCTAAGCGTGTTAAGTCTTGACGTACAGTGCTTACAATAAGTCTCGCGCCTCTGTCTCGTCCCAAGCTAGTCTGTTAGGTATAAAATGGGCGGTCCTTATGGCAGTGGAGGTGTGTTCGGATTGGTGCACATAATTGCTCTAACCCCATCAATGACGTCCACATTATCATTGTGTCGATCACGCTATCTATTTATAAGGGTGTCCAAGGAAGAAATGTCAATAATGCACCATTTGACTCTTTGGGTATTTCTAAGTAGAAAGTATTATATCGACGTGTGCCTGATTCCCAACCGTTACCGAGATACAGGCCTCTACATTTGGGTAACTAAAACATAATAAAAAGCCGATCTTAGATAATATTCAGTGACATTTAATGATACATTGGCAACTGTGCAGATCCTCACATTATTTATTTACATTATTTTTTTGTCTGGGGGTTAATGAAGAGTGACGTTTATCAGCGGGGTAAGCCCGAAACTAGGGAGCAGTTGGTTGCACGTATACAGGATAGGTAGATAAACCTCAGAAATGAACTTCCGCGTTTTCCTTGGCAAGACTCGATGGATCGGAGGCTCGCCGCGTGCATTGAAGAAGGAGGGGGTCACTTTGAAACCATTCTGTCATTAAATAGTATCTAAGATCGCCTTTTTATTATGTTTTAATTACCCAAATGTAGAGGCCTGTATCTCGGAAACGGTTGGGACTCAGACCCATATCGATATAATACTTTCTACTTAGAAATACCCAAAGAGTGAAATGGTGCATTCTTGACATTTCCTCCTGGGACACCCTGCATATAGACACATACTGTATATAGATATATATAGAGTATGCAGGAGATAACGCTCTCTCTCTCTCCATCCTCTCTCTCCCCTCTCTCTCTCTCTCTCCCCATCCTCTCTCTCTCTCTCTTATCTCTCTCTCTCTCTCTCTCTCTCCATCCTCTCTCTCTCTCTCTCTCTCCCCATCCTCTCTCTCTCTCTCTCTCTCCATCCTCTCTCTCTCTCTCTCTCTCCCCATCCTCCTCTCTCTCTCTCTCTCCATCCTCTCTCTCTCTCTCTCTCCCCATCCTCTCTCTCTCTATCCCCATCCTCTCTCTCTCTCTCTCCCCATCTCTCTCCCCATCCTCTCTCTCTCTCTCCATCCTCTCTCTCTCTCTCTCAGAAAGCGTTTGATAAGGTATCTCACCGCTGGCTAATGGCGAAAGTGCGCGCGCTGGGTATCGGTGGGGAAGTAGGCAGGTGGATTGAAAACTGGCTGAAGAATAGGCGGCAGAGGGTTGTAATTAAAGGGGTTAGTTCGGGTTGGGCCTCGGTCACTAGTGGGGTTCCTCAGGGTTCCGTTTTGGGGCCACTGTTGTTTATCATTTACATAAATGATATCGACGGTGGCATCGTCAGTCGGATCGCCAAATTCGCTGATGACACCAAGCTTGGGGCCAATGTTGGGACGCCCGAAGCGATCGAGCAACTGCGTGCGGACCTAGGTAGGATAGGAGAGTGGTCCGAAAAATGGCAAATGCCGTTTAACTTGGATAAATGCAAAGTATGTTGGGGGAGTCATATCGAGGCGACTGATTTGGAAAAGGACTTGGGTGTGTTAATTAGCAGCGACCTTAAATTTACCAAACAGTGCGTAGAGGTTGAAAAGAAAGCCCAGAAGCTGTTAGATTATATCAGGAGGCAATTTCAGTTTCGGAACAAGGAGATTGTGCTCTCTCTGTACAATTCCCTGGTTCGGCCGCACCTGGAATATGCTGTGCAGTTTTGGTCGCCCACCCTCAGGAAAGATATTGAGAGGCTGGAGCGAGTGCAGGCGAGGGCCACAAAGTTAATCCCTTCCGTTAGGCATATGGGCTACAATCGACGGTTACGCGCCCTGAACTTGTTTTCGCTGGAACTCGGAGGCTGCGCGGTCAACTGATCGAGGTTTTCAAGTTCTTGCGCGGGTTCAACGATGTCGATTTTAGAAGCATGTTTAGTTTAAATGATAACCCAACTCGCAACAATGGTTGGAAGTTGGATTTGAAGCGGTTTAGGACTAGTGTGTGTGGGAATTACTTTGCGTATAAGATCTGTCACACGTGGAACAGGTTACCTTCAGATGTTGTGAACAGTTCCTCTGTGGATCAGTTCAAGAAAAGGTTAGACCAAATCTTGCACACTATTTGAGGGTGTAAAAAATTTTCCCTGGCACTCGTTGCCATTGGTACCTCCTCGGTATGGGCCGCAAGGCCTTTTGAGGTGCTTCTTTTCCTTGTAACTCCTTGTAACTCTCTCTCTCTCTATCTCTCTCTCTCTCTCATCACACCGCATGGCAATGTATCCATATAACGTTAATAATAACCGAAACTCGAGAAAATATACTCTCTGCCTTCCGCTCTATCCCAAATCCTTTTCTCTTAGTAACCTCTTAATACAAACTAATCTATCATATTTTGCGACTTTTTAACTCTGGTAGGATTCAATTCCATTCCTATAGTGTAAGATACTTAAATTCATTTGTGTATTATGCCATATGATGTGCGTAATAAATAATCATTTTTAAATAGTTGGAGCGTTCAAGGTCATCTGTAGTAATCTCTAGACTACTCAAGCCCACTCTCAACACTTAGATTCCCCTAAGACACAGGCGTCTTCAAGTAACATGAATGCGTAGAGATCTAAGGTGTTAGATTCCATATTATATAATTTATGTGCTAGGTTTAAGAACGCTGGCATTGAAGGATGGAAGGAAGGGACAGTAAAAGCGATAATAGGTTTAATGAAGGAAGTGGAATGAGGATGGAGGTAAGCGTTGCTATGTCGAAGGAAACGAGGTTGGGTGGGAAATTACGAAGGGAGGAGGAAAGGGATCCAGAGATTATTAATCTAATTCTACCACCACGTTCTCCTGATATGAATCCGATTGAAAACCTTTGGGCAATAACACCAGTACACATTTGAAAACTTGTCGATCGATTTTTACAAACTAGTTGGTGATTCTATATAATTTGAGTGCGCTGATATAAAAAATATAGTTAGTTTTTCCCTATCACGTATGGTTTTCTTACTACAGGGTGTGTCATAAATCCCCTATTTATCCCCAAATGTGAACCATCTTATCGAGACCAACATTGGATTGCACATGCTAATAAATTTTGTTGTTATAGACTACAGTAACACTTACATAATAATGTAGGGTAAATATATATAACAACCAGTCCCGTTCCCAGCAAAATACTCTCTCCCCTCCCATCAATGGGTGGTTAACATTTGGGGACAGATGAGGTATTACAATACCCCTTGTAGCACGAAATATTTAGGTGATAGAGTAAAACCTAATTAAAGCAGAATTAAATAGCTCCTAGCTCTTGGACAAGCATATTGCTTGTTTATGAAAGAATAAAAAAATAACTGAAAGGAACAAAATATATTTACCTTCTTTACTTGCAAACATTTCAGGACTTATTCCAAAGACTTAAGACTATGAAGGTAGATCTGACTAATGACGACTAAACCGGTGCTTCTTTGATGTTTTCTTATGCTGTGCGAAGTATGTGTCGGATGCCAATAAATTGTTCTCCTGCAATCTAGACCCCAAAAGTTCTGCAGAGTCCTTAGGCAGATTCAAATCCCTGACTAAGTCATTTAGTTCGGCTTGGGTTAATGGTTTAGGATCTCGGTCAGCTGTTGGCTGTTCATAAACATCATCATTGTCTGGATTTGGAGCTGAATCAGAATCTGAATTGTATTGATCCAGACTCTCGGGTGGGCGGGGAATAGGAACTTCTGGACCATGGGGTACCGGCCTTATTGCAGATGGAAGACTTGGGTATTGAAGGCTCTCTTTATTCTTTGCATTATAACTTTTAACATTGCAAGAACAGAAGTAGCAGTCGTCGGTATGGTTTCTAGGCTCGCGCCATACCATAGGGATCCCAAATGGCAAACTTTTCTTTTTACCTTTGCTCCAATTCCTTAGTGCCGCAACACACGTAAGACAAACCTTGTGTGGAGCCCAACTTTTGTTTTGATCTCATAATTTAATTCCAAAATAAGCATGATAAGCTCTCTTAATGAAGGTCGTTACATTTGTCCTTTGTTTTACAACATACCGACCACAAATATAACAAAATATGTCTGGACTATGGGTACATCCTCTAGAAGCCATTATTAAAATTTTAAAGACGTAATGTTAGAATTATCTATCTGAAAAATATGAAAAAACGAAATTAATTAGATAAAAAGGGTAAAAAATTACAAAACGCCCCAAACTTGTTTTGCTAATAACTTTAAAACTGTGGGTGATAGAAACAAACTGGTAGCATTTTTGAATTCAGCGCAGCGAACTGCTTCAGAATCACAACTCAAAATAAAGAAATCGATTTTCATGCAGACCGGTGTAATGATTAACGAATGAGAGCAACGCAATGAAAGAACATTTGAAGCACTTTTAGCTCGCACGAGGAATAGTTGGGAGAGCTTACGTCGAACACCAAACATTCCCTACAATCTGGCCTCTTCTATGCCGCAACGATTGCAAGAAATTATTGATGCCGGAGTAAGCTATACGAAATACTGATGTTAAAGCCATGACGTAAATGTGTATCGAATATATATTTGTGTTAATATAGAATTTTTTAATATTTTTGTTTGACATCTATAAAAGTATATATTGTGACCATGAAAGAACTTTACTTATCCTTTGTTAGAAACTTTTCTTGCAAGGTCTACGCTCGTGGAGATGATAATATATGCATTGTTGAAACAAACTATGAGAAGGTAATAGTTTCAGGAAAAAAATAAAAACTGGCAACATCGAGGCCATCACATGTTTATGGGAATTGTCATATGATATGCTACCAATAAACTCTTATATAATAGTATATACAGTATACTATATTACGTAATAATTACGATGAACAAATCAAATGCAAATTTCTCTGATTCACGGCCCACCAGTCTTGCTTTAGACTAATGACTTTCATAAGATGGAATAGGTTACCACTTAAAACAATGGATAAACTATCCATTAGTGAGACGACCGTGACTTCCTCGAAATGCGAGCGCGTGAGAGGTTCACTGAGGAATTTGATCATTAGATTCTTCACGTAGGATATGTATCACAAACAACAATATTGACAACAATTCCCAACAATTACTTTATATCAATCATTGCATTTGAGCAAATAATTTAGACCTGCGTCAAAATAACTTAGGTATTATGCAATGATTTGGGATATTTTCCGAATTAGTCGTTCTCTATAGTCTACAGTATATACTGAGACGGTATAATGTAATGCCCAGCTAATATTATGATGACTAGGATTGCTCCATAACCATCCCAACATCCCGAAACTTGGTCATTCTGTTTCTTAATCATTTGTATTTTAAACACTAAAATGTAGCAGAAGTGACGTAATAATGGACGTCATTGATGGGGTTAGAGCAATTATGTTCACCAATCCGAACACACCTCCGCTGCCATAAGGACCGCCCATTTTATACCTAACAGACTAGCTTGGGACGAGACAGAGGCGCGAGACTTATTGTAAGCACTGTACATTTGTTTTTAATGTCTTGAATGTGGTTTGCAAAAGATAATGCTGTGTTGTATGTGACCCCAAGTATTTTGGTTGTATGAGTGTGTGAAATGGTGGTGGTGTTTAGTGTAAGCTGTGGAGTTATCTGGTGTTCTTTTGGGTTGCTTGTAAGCAAGGTGATGGTTGATTTTGTAGGCGCTACTTTGAGTCTATTGCGTGTGAGCCAGTCTTGTATACTGTTTATGTATGTTTGTAGGTTATTTGTAGCGGTGTCGATGTTGTTGTGGGTGGATGTTATAGTGATGTCATCTGCATATGATGATAAAGTAAGCTTGTTATCTATGGGTGTTGGAATGTCATGCATGAATAAGTTGAACAGTGTTGAGGAGAGAACAGTGCCTTGAGGGACCCCGTTCGGAAAAAGCTTGTTTTTGGATAACTTGCCATTAAATGTGACACGTGAGTATCTTCCTGAATGATAGTTGCTCAGCCTCCGTTTGGTGTTATTGTGCATGTTTGTGTTGAGTATTTTGTTTATGAGAGGGAAGCATGGGATAGCATCAAATGCTTTACTAATGTCTATTGTTGCTAATAGCGTACGTTGAGCTGGTCGTCTGGAGTTGATGCCATCCATGATGTTCTGCGTGAGGTTAGTGAGTAATGTCGTGGTTGAGTGGTGATGTCTGAATCCATGTTGAGTAGGCGATAGTGGTATGTGTGGGTTGGGGATTTGTAAGATTACTCTTTCTGTTACTTTGGAAGGTGTGCACAGTAAAGTAATGGGTCTATAGGAAGCTGGTTCTGTTGGATTTTTGTTTGGTTTGAGTAGTGTAATAATTTTACCTTGTTTCCATATGTCAAGAATAATACAGTGTTGGTATGAATATGTGATGATATTTGTGAGATCTAGTATTCCCTGTGGGCCCATTTGTTTAAGGTGTATGTTAGATATGTTGTCTGGTCCAGTAGCCTTCGAATTCTTAATGTTTTTGATGATGTTGGTGGTCTGGTCTGTACTGAAGGGTGTAATGGTCGTGTCGAGTCTGTAGGTTTTCTTGTCTGGCTGTTTGTCTGTCTGCGTGTTTCTGGTTGTTTTCTCTGTTTAAGTGATTTATCTTTGCGTAGTGATTAACTAGAATGTTAGCTTGTTGTGTATATTTTGGGATATTATTTTGGCTGCGAGAGATAGCCGCGTGTGAGGTGTGAATGCCGCTGTAAGAGTGGGTAATGCTGTTTATAGTCTTCTATAGCATTGATGTATCTGTGCTGGAAAAAGCTTTTCGAGAATTTGAACGCCGCATACGATTGATGATAGTGAAGGATGGACGACATGTACAAGTTTATCAATAATTTGAAAAAAGCTAAACAATACCATAATGAATTAAAGTAAAGTAAAACTTATAAGTGTAATGCTTGTATTCATGTAAAAACTATTTCATTATCTCAATTACCAAAAAAGTTATTTGACTTTCTTTTTGCTATATTCATTCATTTTGGGACACCCGGTGTGTGTGTGTGTGTGTGTGTGTGTGTGTATGTATATATATATATATATATATATATATATATATACCGGGGGTCCCAATAAAATGTTTACACATCATATATATATATATATATATATATATATATATATATATATATATATATATATATATATATATATATATCAACATGCACACTTTAGATAATATTAATATGCGCTGATGTATTAGTATATTTATAGTACTTAGTAATAGTAGTATAGTAGTATAGTAATGGTGTATTGTACTTAACAGTAGTATCCCTTGTTACAGGAAATGGCAGCATTGCAGTTATCGTTTGAGCAACGTAAGTGGATTCTGAAGCACTACTGGAAGACGGAGAATGTGCCTGAGGTACAGAGACATTGGAGAAATGAGTTTGGAACATTACCACCACCACGGGTAACAATTACAAGATTACGTGATCAGTTTGAGACTAACGGAACAGTGCAAAACTTCAACAAAGGCCGATCTGGAAGACGTCGCACTTCAACTGACAATGAAAGTGTTGAGACCGTGTTACAGGCCTTCACAAACTCTCCAAATAAGTCTACAAGGCAATGTTCTCGTGAGACTGGTGTTTCTAAATCCAGCGTTCATCGCATTTTGCGACGTGAAAAGTGGAAACCGTACATACCTAGACTGCTCCATGCAATGAATGAGGACGATCCAGATCGTCGAAAAGAATTTTGTGAGTGGTTTTTGCAAATGTGTGATGAAAAACAATCTTTTCCTGATTTCATTCTTTGGTCCGATGAAGCCACTTTTAAACTTAATGGTACTATCAATCGACACAACTGTGTGTACTGGGCCACCGAAAATCCAAACGTAACAGAAGAACGAGCACTTAATCAACCAGGAGTGTCAGTGTGGTGTGGTCTGTCTTCCAGAGTGCTGCTAGGGCCATTTTTCTTTGAGGACACTGTCACAGGTGCTGCTTACTTATCAATGCTGCAAGACAACATTGTACCTTCAATCAGAGCTCTTTATTTGGAAGAAGAGTGTTACTTTCAACAGAATGGCGCGCCACCACATTACCACAATGACGTTAGAAATTTTCTCAATGTTTGTTTTCGTAGAAGATGGATAGGACGTAGGGGATGTACGGAGTATCCACCACGATCTCCTGACTTAACACACTTAGACTTTTACTTGTGGAGCACTGTGAAGAACACTCTATATGCTGAAAAACCAAGGACACTACAGGCCTTGAGACACGAAATTGAAATAGCCTGTGCCAACATTCCACTCCGAACAATCCGAACAGTATGCCGATCTGTTGCGCGCCGTTGTCAAGAATGTATTGATGCTAGTGGCGGACATTTTGAACATTTAAAACATTAAAGTAAGCAGCACAACCATGAAGGTATTGACGCTGCTGGCTGATATTTCGAACATTTAAACATTAAAGAAGCCTATTTGCTATCTATTTACTATCCGCCTATTTTGCTTATTGTTATATATGTTAATATGATGTGTAAACATTTTTTTGGGACACTATATATATATATATATATATATATATATATAATTAGTTATGATGGTGATAATAATAATAATATTAGTGAATCATGATAATAACAACGTTACCTCGTTACTATAGGAATTTTACCGTTTGTTGATTGAAATATATAAGCTAACCCTTGATTAGATAAGTATAATATAATTTAAATTAAATTAGTTGATATTTCCTGGATCTGTTTCCTAAGACAAATATTAAAACAAAAAAAATTGTTTATGAGTTAACTGCATTTAATGTAATTTTATTTTGTGTAGTATCGGCATTAATTAACATACAAAAGCGAAACGATGAACTTGCACTCAGTTTGTAAAAATTTATTTTTAAGCCCTTCTGCGAAGATATTCGCTTGCCCATTGTCCGCTGTATTTTTTGAGACCTTACACGTCTTCGTGTAAGATATTAAGTAGAATAGGTTGTCTTTTGACTATTATGTAACTATTAACCCTTTTATGCTTGAATTAAGGAATTTTCTTTTAAGATTTTTTCCTATTTAAGCGAAAATAACCTCTAATATTCAGACTGCATGGCTGAAATTCGTTTGTCAAGCTCATGTTGCCATAAGACCACGGTCGGCGTTAAAGGGTTAAAAGAAGATTAAATCTTTGATATTTGTCAGGCACTATACTTAAAGTACTGATAGGAAGGAGCTAAAAACCTCAACGTATGTCGACAGTTAGCAACTGACGAGGAAGCTTCTAACAGTGGCTGTATCCTCCAGCGCGGGAGACGTCAACGCGAAGAAGTGGCAACGTCAAACCGAAACATCAACGCGCTGGTGGCCAAACTGCCTCAAATCTCCGTGCAGCGGGCTGTCTACGGTTGGCCTGAGTGGAAGTCGACGGCCTGTTGCGTGGCACGGTCAGAGTGCCGATCGGCTCCGGGGCCGGACTTATACCAGCAAGCTATTTTTTCATTTACGGGGAGCAATTGGGTGCCGGACGTGCTCCCCGGACTACTCTTACTCTCCGGCGACATTAAGACTAATCCAGGCCCCACTACAACTTACACATGTCACCATACACAAAGACACAGACACAATAGGACCATGAGACACATACAGAAGCATAATATTAACATATTACAGTACAACGTAGATGGTCTCACAAACAAAATCATGCAGCTTAGGGAATTCGTACACAAACAAAACATTCACATAGCACTTATACAAGAAACAAAACTAAAACGCACACACAAAACACCCACCATCCTTGACTTCACGGCGATCCGTCAAGATCGTACTGGGGGTCAGGGGGGTGGACCACTTACATACGTAAAAGCATTAGCTACACTGATGCCACCCAAAACATTACAAACACAATCCAACCAGATAACACGATAGGAATACAGGCATTTAACATTAAAACACGCGCAAAACACAACACCACACTCATCAACATTTACATCCCACCAGGTAGTTCACTCAGGTGCCAGCCAATTACAATCCACAGTTACACAATCTGGCCTCTCTCACTAATGTCATCTTAGGAGGACACTTCAACGCGAAAGACACTAGTTGGTACCTGCACAACCAAAGCAACACCAGAGGCGCCAACATGGCCACAAAAATAAACAGCCTCTTCATTCTTAACATACATATTCAAACTCCTCCCCAGACATAACGTTCTGTTCCCCTCACTAGCAACACATACACACAAGAGAACAGAAAAACAACTGTCATCAGACCACCTGCCCATCATCATTACAACACGTTCTACACTCTGCCCCAACAGCCTTAGGCACACTTACAGAAATTAAAAGAAAGCTCATTGGGAACAATTCAAACTACAGACTGAGGAACAATTCACCAGATTAAACAGCACACCCAACATAAACATCAATACAACACTCAAGACATTTAATCAGATCATCAATAATGCAAACAAATGCATATCCAAGGGCAACATTAGGAAATACAACCAAAATTACAGTAGAGAAATAGCCCACCTCATAAGGCAACGAAACAACCTCAAACATAACACACAAACACCACACACAGAAGCCATAAAACAGCAGATACAACAGCTCAACACAGAAATAAACAACACACATAAAGAAAAACAAACAGAAACATTTAGGGAATTCATAGCAACACTAAACCACTCAATAGATACATCCAGGCTATACAAGACTATAAACAGCATTACCCACTCTAACAGTAGCATTCACGCCTCACACGCCGCTATCTGTCGCAGCCAAAATAATATCCCAACATATACACAAGCTAACATTCTAGTTGATCACTACACAAAGATAAGTCACTTAAACAGAGACAACAACCAGAAATACACAGACAGACAAACAGCCAGACACAAGAAAACTTACAGACTCGACACGACCATTACACCCTTCAATACAGACCATACCACCAACATCATCAAAAACATTAAGAATTCGAAGGCTACTGGACCAGACAACATATCTAACATGCGGTATACCTTAAACACTTGGGCCCACAGGGAATATGAGCTCTCACAAACATCAGCACATATTCATACCAACACTGTATTATTCCTGACATATGGAAACAAGGTAAAATTATTGCACTACTCAAACCAAACAAAAATCCAACATAACCAGATTCCTGTAGACCCATTACTTTACTATGCACACTTTCCATAGTAACAGAAAGGCTAATTTTACAAATCCAAAACCCACACATACCACTATCGCCTACTCAACATGGATTCAGACATCACCACTCAACCACGACATTACTCACTAACCTCATGCAGCACATCATGGATGGCATCAACTCCAGACGACCAGTTCATCGTACACTATTTGCAACAATAGACATTAGTAAAGCATTTGATGCTATCCCACGCTTCCCTCTCATAAACAAAATACTCAACACAAACATGCACAATAACACCAAAAGGAGGCTGAGCAACTATCTTTCAGGAAGACACTCACATGTCACATTTAATGGCAAGTCATCAAAAACAAGCTTTTTCCGAACGGGGTCCCTCAAAGCTCTGTTCTCTCCTCAACACTGTTCAACTTATACATGCATGACATTCCAACACCCATAGATAACAAGCGTACCTTATCATCATATGCAGATGACATCACTATAACATCCACCCACAACAACATCGACACCGCTACAAATAACCTACGAACATACATAAACAGTATACAAGACTGGCTCACACGCAATAGACTCAAAGTAGCGCCCACAAAATCAACCATCACCTAGCTAACAAGCAACACAAAAGAACACCAGATAACTCCACAGATTACACTAAACAACACCGCCATTCCACACACTCACAGGACCAATAGACTTGGGGTCACATACAACACATCATTATCGTTTGCAAACCACATTCAAGACATTAAAAACAAATGTACGTCAAGACTTAACACGCTTAGGGTACTAACAGGCACAAACTTTGGACACCAGCAGGAAACGACATCACTCATATACAAACAATATATTCGCTCAGTTATGGACTATGCTAGCCCATGCTGGGCACCCATTATCTCAAACACACACAATAGAACACCTGCACACAGAAACAAAAATACTGAAAGTTAGGGAACATTTAGACATAAGGACAACTAACCCACAACACCCTTGGCACTACATGTACAATCATGCACCAACATCTGGCACCATTAAGGTAACACCAGAGAGACATTATAACCAAATACTTCATTCCATACCACGCCCCACAGGCATCACACAGTACAGAAAACACACACACACACACACACCTACTCCACAAAGCACTGACACGACTCGGTCCGAATGCGGTCCTAGGTGCGAAGCCGCCACCCATTGACAGGTCAGAGACCAGCCTGAGCAGATCGGATCGAGTTAACTTAGCACGATTCCGATGTGGACATCACCCCAACTTACAGACATATAAACAGAGACTAGACAACTCCACAGACGTCACCTGCCACCTGTGCCAAGACACACCACAAACAATTGAACACATTATGACAGACTGTACCGCTCTAGCACAACATAGAACACACCACAACATCACTAGTGCGCTGAACCTCTGGTCCACTCCGTAGAGGGCAAACGATTACCTGCGTGCCGCCGCACAGTGCCACAAATGGGTTAAAAAACGGCCAAAATTATTTTTTTCAATTGTACTTAGTTTTATGTAGTTGAAATGTTTAATTATGATTTATTTTAATAAAAAATTATGTTTAGTACCTTTTGTATATATGTAATGGTGACATATTGAGTGAATTTTCTATAAATAATAATAATATTCCAAATCAATAGGTTATGACCTACTGTAGTTTCTTAAGTTTCTCAAATTACTAAAAATATACTAAACAGATAATTGTTAATTAGGCCTATGTTTTGCAGATTTTGTCAAATGACATACTAAAATAAGTATGGTTTCATTTTAATCACTATACACATCTATTGTTTAAAACATTATTTGATAACCTGCCACTATATCAGAAGGGGTAAATAAAAAACATCGTAATACCTCTTAAAGTTTATGAAATTAATTCCCCCAAAATAAGTGTGACAACTGATATGAAAAAAAGTGTAAATAGTGTAAACAAAATTACAAAAACTTCATATTTAGAACATATCTTCCTCATCAGAACTAATATTTAAATTCTCTAATATTTCACTCTCTTTTAAAAGTGAACGTGCCTCTTCTGACATCTCTCTCAATTTGGGGTTTCTATTCTTTTTTCGAACTGTACTAATGACTGGATCGCTTGATACTAAAAGATAATGAATTTGATCTTTCATAGTATTCAGTCGAGATGTTTTTCTGGAATGATGGAGACGAACATTTCTTATTACTTTATGTAGACATTCTTGGCATTCTTCTGAATAAGAACCAATTGGATATAGATGATTTTTCATCACCAAACCTCCATGTAGAAGTACTTTGTGTACTGAAGCAGGAATTTTATACTATGGATATAAATTTACAATAGTCGTAGCAGCTTTTCGACAATAAGATTCAAATTTTGCAATGTTAGTTAATACATGAAAAACATGTTCTAACACGCAAAGTCGCAAATAAGTTTTGTTTCTTTGATTTACTTAAAGGTTGCATTAATGTTTAACACAAAAATTACATTCCCCAAAATCCCCCATTTTTTGTTTTGCTAATTTTACACATAGTTTTTTAATTAATGCTATCTTTTTAGTTTTCAATAAAAAAATATGCATGAAAATGTTCTAAACTGTTTATTCTTTCAATAGAACTAAGCAGAACATGAAACTACAGACAATTTTTTGTGATATAGTAACTTCAAGTAAGTTGTTAGAACAAACATATTTTGTCCCCTCCAAGATATTTTAAGACAATGTATATTATTTCGTACATTTTTCTTGCTTTAATGTAAGAGAATAAAATTTCAAATACTTAAATCAGTAAGTAGAAGTGTTTTATTTTGACGTGGAAATGGTTTTAATAGAATTTACTTAAATTTGTTATTTTTGGTTTTTGACCGTTTTTTAACCCATTTGTGGCACTGTGCGCCGGCTTGCTCGATCAGGATGGGCTGATCGGCTAACCAACAACAACAACTCCCTTTCAGTTCTTCTTATATACATAATACATACGTTGTTTCTGAGCTACATTTACTATTTTATATATATATATATATAAGCAAACAACCACAAGGAAAAGGAAACACAAAGTCCGAGCGCTTTCGTGATATATTCACATTATCAAGGAAGAACAGAAAATATTTCTGTTCTTCCTTGATAATGTGAATATATCACGAAAGCGCTCGGACTTTGTGTTTCCTTTTCCTTGTGGTTGTTTGCTTATTAATAAGGTCACGTGTTATTTTGTGATTCTAGTGCATATATATATATATATTAGGGTGACAATAAAAATCGAAAGTTGGAGTTTTTTATTGGCCATTTGTTCAATGCTGCTACTACATGAGAAAACAATGTACTGTAAATATTAGGTCATTCAGATAATATTTAAGGGTGTCTCAAGTGAGGTAAATAATTCTCCTTATTCATTAATATTTTTTTTAATTACTTATTACGATTGGAGTACGCCTGCACTTAAACTTTATGAACTAAAACACGTTTATTTACATTAATTAAAAAAAATATTAATTTATTTTTACTAGGTAATGAACAATTAATTTGTGTTATAAGGAGAATTATTTACCTAACTTGAGACACCCTTCAATATTATCTGAATGACCTAATATTTACAGTACACTGTTTTCTCATGTAGTAGCAGCATTGAACAAATGGCCAATAAAAAACTCCAACTTTCGATTTTTACTGTCACCCTAATATATATATATATACACAGGGTGGGCCGAAAGTCTGGATCCATAGGAAAATATTTATTTTAATACATAAATTACAACAAATGGTAAATACTTAAAATGAATATCAACTTTAACTCGTAAATGCGTATCCGTGATACTGTACAGTGGTTCGTACTCCAGTATAAACAACAAATTATAACAAATGCTCAAATTGGCGGCCTCTGACATCGAGACACTTAGGGATGGAATTTATGATTTTTAATAATTCTTCGAATTGACGTTCTCGAGATGCGTGTTTCATTTGATAATCTTCTTGTTGACTTTACTGGACTATTCGTTAGTTTCACATACTATTGCAGAGGTATTTTCATCAGTTGCAGTTTTTGGACGACCAGAACGCCGTCGATCATGTACACTTCCTGTTTCTTTGAAACGTTTAAACAACTTGCCAACAGTCGCATGTGTTACTGGATGCTTATCAGGATGATTTCTATTGAATTCGGTAGCAACTTCTCTGTGTGTAGCGCCCTGTCTTGCCTACATGAGCACAAGTTCTACCCGGTCTTCTGTTGTTAGATTCGAAGCCATTTCTGGGCTGAAATAAAAAAAGTATTTGAGTATTTATACTGGAGTACGAACTACTGTACAGTATCACGGATACGCATTTACGAGTTAAAGTTGATATTCATTTTAAGTATTTACCATTTGTTGTAATTTATGTATTAAAATAAATATTTTCCTATGGATCCAGACTTTCGGCCCACCCTGTTTGAAAAAACTATATAGGGCTATGGGTTGATTGCCTGTGCCCTCATCCGTTGGAAATTTCCAGCAGACTTCAGTGGAGGGTTACCGACAAAAGCCCTATACTTTTTCGTTAGAGAGTTATGAATATGTAGGTTGTTAAAAGGACCTCTTTATATTTATATGATTACGGTAATTTTTAGCGTCGGGATTTTAGACGCCTACATTAGAATGAAAATGAAATTGCCTCACCTTATTTTTTTGCTGGGTCTTAGTTTGTTTCGATGTAGGGCGTTACGATCATTTTCGGTGTAGGGCCACCACGATGGAGTTACTCAATGAGTTAACTTCTTGTAATAAATATAGGCAGTCACAATATAAACACTTTAGGGTGTAGGCCTACCCTTTTTCTTTATATTTATTAAGTTTATTATAAGGAATTCACTCAGAACTTTAGGGAAGACAGAAGCACATCCTCCCTGTTTAAAGCGTTCGCTGTAACATAAACAGCCCTGAGAGCCGTTCCTTGGTTCGCTTGTATTTTCATTATTATTTGCCGATCTAGCAAAATTTTGTTTGGTCTACTTCTCTGTGGTAGACTAAACAATAAATTGGGTTTTCTTGTTGCTATGTGAGGCTTGATTCATACATACAGGTTCTTTGTACGTATGGCAATTATTTCATTCCCAATAGGCTATGTCGCCAATCCCGAGGCAATTTTGTATAGATATTTAATTCAATTAATTAATAATTTATATTTAATTATGAAATAAATGTACCACATATGATACCATGTTGTGAGCGCGTATAGTTTTTCCATACCCTGTATATATATATATATATATATATATATATATATACTGTGTGTATATATATATATATATATATATATATATATATATACACAGTATATATTAGCATAAAACCTGATGCGTGAGAAATGGCGCTCCCACTCCCTTCCACGCATAAATAACTCTTCTTTGAACGCGACCATAAGTGACGTGTTTTAAGATAAAACTAACGGGAACCGCAAAACCGGACGCACCGGGTTTCGGAGCGCTGTTTAAAAAGAGCCATGAATTTTTTCCTACTCAACTCAACTACACTTAGGTTAACCAAACCTATCCCCGGTCTCATATACGGGGAATGTTTTTCTGTTTGTTTGTTTGTTTTACTTTTTCTTTTTTTCCTTTCTTTTTCTTTTTGTTTTTCTTCTTTTTCTTTTTCCTTTTTTTTTGTTTTTCTCATTTTTATTTTCATTTTTATTTTTTCCTTTTTTTCTCTTTTGTTTTTGTTTTTCTTTTAAACCTACAAATATCTCTCATGAAACACCACGTGATGTAAAACGCACCTCATGAAAGATGTTGAGGAACCGAAGGGTGATTTGGGGCCACTCAAAGAGTAAGCCTACAAATGGTCTTCATGAAAGACGGTGAGGCCTCATAAACGGGGGTGAGGAACCTACGGAATGGGGCCATCTAGGGGCAAGTTTCAAAGCGCCCCAATTCTGTCTCCCAAAAGGCCATCATACTACTAGCCGTTCTGAAAACTTACTTCGTAACTCTTTGCAGCAGGGTTATGTTAATGCCAGGGCGCTTATGGCACGTACCCTTGGCTCCGCTCTTGCTTTCGTTTTTTAATTATGTTATTGAAAAATTCATGATTATTTCTCAATAAGAGTCTTGGGAAGATATTTTGGTTAAAAATGGTTTGTTTGTTTTTGTACCAGGATGTCTGTTATTACTAAATATAGTATTACAATTTTTAGGATAATTTCCAGAATGTAATTTTTTGAGGCAAGATATTTTGAAACAAATTCAAATGTCAAAATATTTCACATGATCGTTACGGGATGTAAACCCAGCGTGCTATCCACTCCGCGACCAGCTCCTCTAAAACTTTTATATATATATAGTTATACTGTCATGCATTTCATTTGAGTTTGAGAAAGTGAAGGGTTCCGCAACTAACCCGATGCCCGGGTTCCGCGCTAGCTTAATACGCCTCTGCTATGCAGTATGCATTCTAATATAAGAATGATATAATGATAATACAGAGTGATTACAAATTATCTTCCCGATTTTAAACGTTTATTGTAAAAGAACTAAAAAAGTTACAGCGAAAAGCAAGATATACAAATAAAGAAGAACTCAAAAAGTTTTATTTACGAGCAATTGAAGTTCAATATGAGCTCCTTTTGTGGCTCTGCAGGCATCAAAGTGGTATTCTGTTTCCTTCCATACATTTTGTAGCATATTATACTGAACTTTTCTAACAGCCTTACGTATCTTTTCCTTCAAATGTTCAAAAGTTGCTGCCACTGGTGGAACAAAAGCTTAATTTTTGACATAGCCCCAGAGGAAGAAGTCAAGAGGGGTTAGATCGGGCGAACGATCCGGCCAAGGAATGGGCACCCCCATATCTGATCCAACGATCAGGCAATTGCTCCTTCAGGAATGTTGTAACCACATAATGAGCCACATATGGAGCTCATATTGAACTTTAATAGCTTGTAAATAAAACTTTTTGAATTCTTCTTTATTTGTATATCTTGCTTTTCACTGTAGCTTTGTTAGTTTTTTCATAATAAATGTTTAAAATCGGGAAGATTCTTTGTAATCATCCAATATGATGATATAAATAACCACTTACAGAATAATATTCTTGCAATTAAAGAGGAAGATAGCTTAAAAAATAAACTTAAATATTTTGGAGCTTATCTTCCTAAAGAAACAGAACCCGATTCATTTTTAACATCACTAAACGTTGAAAGTTTATCCACCATTGACTGTCCCACTGGTAGAAAATAGTGAAGTCCTTTTAGATAATGTATTTTATAATTCAGCGAAACATCCTTCTAAAACTAAGAAGTGCATGATGAAAGTTTTTTTAATACAGTGCACATAAATGACAACATTTGAATTTGAAAATGAAGTATATTTACAAACAGACAGTGGTTCGATGCCCCTTTGTGGCAACAAGGTTTTGACGTGAATCCTGATTGACCAAAATTTGATGTCATAATCATGAGGTCTCTGAAAATTACTGAAGTCGTTAATAGTGATTTGTGGGATTTGTTATGGACAGAAAAAAAAAGTTGAATTCATGCTCTCGCTGAATTGTAAAATGTTTAGTATTGTAAATCATGCATATGTATAATTAATGGGATATATGTGGATATATATGTAATGTATATGTTTGTGTATACAGTTAGGTGGTTAATTAAATTTATAAAATTTTCATAACAGGTCTTAGTTGGTTGGTTACGTTTAAAAAAATAAAAATTGGACTTCGTTGGTTGTACTGTCTGAAAGAAAATATCTCTTGAAAAAATTTATCCTTCCAAGTTGGGAAGCTCTTCAACTATTGTCATTTGTTGAATTATTTACATTTTTGAATTGCTGTGTAACAGAAATTATTTTAATTTACTGTCGTTTCTCGAATTACCCGGTTAACAGGGTTTTTAAAAAATAAAATGAAGAGCTGAGTGTATCTTCATCTGTATGTTCATTTTCAAATATATAATGTTTCCTTTTTATTTACTAATTTCTGTTTTATTCGTTTGCCATTGGTTTATTCTTTGATGTTTTTAATTATTAATGATTTCATTGTTTATACTTTATTGATTTAAGGTTTATTTCATTATTGATAAATATTGCAATATTGCAAAAGGCTTTGGTTTCGCCCCTGCCTGCTGGTGAAGGGTGTTCACTTTTTACCCTTGCACTGCGAATAAAACAACCATTTTATTTTCAAATTATGCTAAAATTATTAGTAGCGGTAGTCAACTGGTTCTTATACCGAGCTTGTCTCGGCCTAACAGTATACTTTGTTACGGGGGCGCTGAGGTACCCAAGACCAGCCTATATCATACGGCAGAGGACCTTCAGAACTTTCGGGATGTTAACCAAGGCCATGTTTCGCCTTTGGGCCCAACTCTTTATAAACACAGAGCTGATCACCACCATAATTAAGAAAATTAACCACAACCTACGGAAACGATACTGTTGCACTGAAGATTAGTTCCATATGATGCTGGTATCTCGCGTCCTAACACTATTCGTGGTCAAGAATTTATTATAAAATTACATAGATATTCCTCTATACAATGCAACTGACAATCCTCCTTGTCATGAATTGACCAACAGAAATCACAATCGGTTTATGAAACAGGTTGGTAAAAAATAAATGGATTTACTTAAATCACAAGCACGAAAACGGCAGGGTCGTAACTGGAGTAAAAAATTGGTGGAGGACAAACAATCCTATTGTTAGAAGCACTCAGTATCTATGGGAGTAATTATAAAAGTTTGGGGGGAAAACTTTTATAATTACTCCCATAAATAATGAATGCTTCTAACAGTAGGATTGTGTTCGTTCTCCCCCTACTTTTGTACTCCAGTTACGCCCCTGGAAAACGATGAAAGTATGACATATCACAGGTCGTTTATGAATCAAATAATAAAAAATAAGTTTCCAAGTTGTTATCATGGAAGAACTCCATCATCAAAACTCAAAGAGTACCCTGGAAGTTATTTAACTACTTAATTCTACCTTTTTTGCTTAAATTCAACTATAAATTTCTGCGTTTGCACTGACTAGCAAGTTCTTCCTTGCGCATTTCCAACTATTCTTCTGTTTTCTGGCCTGCTGTACGTTTTCATAGTTCATTGTGGAGCGTAGCTTTCCCACTTGTCAAAGCGCCTCTCGTCCAAAAGTCTTTAACATTTTGTTTTCCACGTTCCTGGAACTTAGAGAGTTTTTTAAAATATATCGTATTAAACGTTTCCAATAATTCTAACTTCTTATATAACTAAATTACCATTTCAACACAGTTCTACAGTATTATATTCGAAATCAATGGCTACAAATAACTGTTTTTAACATCAGGATATGTTACGAGACCTGACGTTATTTTTGCAACACCAAATTGGTGGGAAAACTTTACATGTTTTAAAAGGATAATGCATGCGCTGTTTAGCTCCAATCTCGGATGTCAAACATGTTGAGATTCACGTAGCATACCTAGTTTTCACATGATGACCTACTTGTATTTCAGGTTATTTATTTTAGCATCTTACTTAAGTTTAAGCCTAAAAACAAACATTTAATTACCAAATAAAATTTTTAAATAGGGGTATAAACAAAATAGAAACTTGTTACCCTTCATACTAATCTCAGTTACTTTGACCGAGATCTGAAACGCTGAAAACAGAACACATATGTTGAACAAATTACATATTACCTTCACAACAAACTTCTGCAGACTTCCTGAGGAACAAGAATTGATTTTACCAATTATAGAGAATTCCACCATAAAACCAATACAACTAGTTGTCTGCCTGTATATTACTTTATACCAAACAATCAAACACAAATAACAAACTATCATTTACACTTCATAACCATAACGCTCGATATCTACAGTACACTATTTACGATCTTCATTTTCAAAACACTTCTATCCTTTTTTTTATTGTTTATTACAATCTTTACATAATATTACATATTATTATTTGACAGTAACATGGTAAAACTCCACCCCCCCTCATTTAAATCCATTTAACTCCGACAGTCCGACGAGTGTATAAGAGAGAAGGATTGAGACAAGAGGCAACGCTGGATTCCGCAGAGAGTGGCGAAGGAAAGAAAGAAAGACACGAGTAGCCTGGGTTCTATTTATTTGAACGATATGTGGTTTCATTTTGTGACTTTTTTTGAAGACACCAACTACCAATGGAAAGTTGACAGTTTCTTGCAAGATAGTAATGAGGGAGCAAGTGTGTTTAATGAGCTGACGTTTCATTCCTTTATAAGGTAAGAAAATGGTTAGGTTACAATGATATATGCAGTGCATTCTCCAATAGGTTGCGTTTCTTTTTGAACACCCTGTATTTGTTTTGGCTAAAGAAATTATTTTCCTCAGCTTCATAAAGTAATGATTATAACAAATTAAAATTTAAGAATTGGTATAAAATGGTAACTTTTATATATTATACACTAATAATTTGTTCTCAGTAGTTACGGGTATTTTCTGTACGAAACAGTCGCTATTCCAAATCAAAACAGCGTGGTCGAGGAGACGTGCCAAGAGGAGATGCCTTTGGCACTTTGTCGTCGCTGATTGGGAGGCCTTTGGGCAGTACTGCTCTGATTTCCCATGGAATGATTACTGCTTCCGCGGCTGAGGTCCCCACGAGTGCGGTGAGTGCATCACGAAGGTGATTCTCTCAGGCGTGGAGGCATACATTCCATATTCTATTCTTACTACTAATGCAAAAAAAAAAAACCTTGGTTTAACTTTACTTATTCTAATGCTATCCGCAACAGAGCGGAGGCTTTCAGAAGGTACCGTTGCCATTCAACTGACTCTCACTCAGCTTATATTTCTTCCCCCGTAATCGTGCAAAATCTTTTCTTCGACTCGCCAAAAATTCGTTCATCCGACAAAAATGTGAAAACCTATCCACTTCTAATTATTCTCGGTCTTTCTGGCATCGAGCCGAGAACTTCTCTAACAACTTTACTTCTTTCCCCCCTCTTTTCCATTCCGACGGCTCAGGTTGCCGTCTCTTCTCCTAATAAAATTGAACTCTTCGATCAAATGTTCGCCTCCACCTCAACCCTGGACAATTCCGGTGCTGTTCCTGCATCTCCTCCTCCTTCTGACTTAATTATGTCAAAATTTAGAATCTTTTCAAAAGATGTTTTTTCTGCCGTCTCTGAAATCAACTCTAGGAAGGCGTACGGAACTGATGGTGTTCCTCCTATGGATAGATTGTCTATTAGTGGGAAAATGCGTTTTGAGGACGAATGAACAACAACGTGACTCAGTCAGAGAGAGGAGTTAGCGAGAATGTGGGTCATGATTCAGAAAGGATCGAGTGTGTTAGAACAGAGAGTGAACAGACTGAAAGTGCAGTGTGTAGTGAGAAGCTGGAGCCGAAACCAGCCCCTAGAACTCGTTCTAAGGGTCCTGTGCCTGAAATTTCCAATATGCAGTACATCCAATTGAGTATAAGGTTAGGCATAATAGAAATATCTAAGTTTTGTAGCATTTCTTGGATATTATCGAAATTATATTTGGAATTTTTTTCTCTTCAATTAAACGCTTGTACTCTATATAAACTTAGATATTAAGAATAGAATTTAACTCCTGCATCTAAATTTGCATATCATAAACAATAATAATTTGTGTGATTTATGGAGATAATAGCATTAATTATTTTTTTAAAAAGGTACTTGTATTTAGTATTGGCAGTAATTAAATTAATGTATGGCTGTTTTTTTTACTTAGAACTTTAAAAATAGCTCATGACTAAGCATGTAATAAGGAATAGGGCACTGGCACGGTTATGTATGTGTTTATGAAACATAAAAAAAGGGGGGGTTATCTAATAAGAAAATTTTCATGAATTAGTTACTGGACTCAAAGAGAACTAACTGCCAGCTTCCACGGTTGCGCCATTTCTGGATGGACTGCTTGATGAACAGGATCAAAGCCAATGAATGTTCATGCAGAACTAACTTCCAGCTTACACAGTCACGCCATTTCTGGATGGACTGCTTGGTGAACAGGATCAGCGGTATTGAATGTTCAATGCTCGTGAATCTTGTTAAATAGGGCATAGGGAATGTGCTTAGTTGTAATTGTAAATATTTATATAATTGGGTATGTTTTTACGTATCAGTGTAATTACGTGTATTGATGATGTACAGGGTGTCCCGTAAGTCTGGACCCATAGGGAAAAATAATAAAATTACAAAATAGTCCAAAAATTTATTTATAATATATTTTTTTATTATTTTTATTATTATTTTTATTATTTTTTTATTATGATCTTACTCCGCTGGAGTTTTATTTGTGGGACCACTTGAAAGCCAAAGTGTACGAGGTCAAACTTCAGAACATTTTCCACCTTAAAGCACGCATTGTGGAGGCGTGTCAAGAAATTTCTGCGACTGTGATTCAGAAAGTGCTGTCGCAGTGGAGATTACGTCTTCAACTATGTGTGCGACACAACGGCGGACACTTTGAACAGATTATGTAATAAATTTTTGGACTATTTTGTAATTTTATTATTTTTCCCTATGGGTCCAGACTTACGGGACACCCTGTATGTATAGTATATGTACAGGCTTATTAATATTGCTAAACTAATAGTTTTGCAGGTAAATTGAGTATTCCGTATTATTTTTCCCCTTTTTTGTATTTAAAGAATTTGCAATTATTTATTAGGGAAACTAGCTTGTCGGTGTCTCATGAGTATGCAAGTGTGCTATAGAATGTATGATTAGAATGAAATTCTATTTCATTCTTAGGGTGTGGAAGTGTAACAGGGGGACATGTAGTGACTTTAGGATGACCCGTTTTGCATCCACACTACTAGAGCATGCTGGACTGCTCACAGGTTAGATCAGGGTTGCCAGACTTTTTTAGAGTCGTGGGGCCAAATTGACTTTTATAATGGGCCAAAAAGGGCCAAATTGAGGTAACATCCCAAACGTATAGTATATAATTATCTACTACAAAGTTTAAAATATCATACAAATGTTCCACACAGTTCCGCGTGCCCTATTCTGTATATCTAATCACTCACCAGAGTTAGTTATGGAGAGCAATCATCTCTTTTGTTGCTTCAAATTTGTTGCAACATCCTTCAGTTTCAAGAAGTGTTGCTCTTATACGGATAATTGCATCCAAAAGATTGATCTGCACTCGGTTTCTAGCTTTGGATTTAACCGCCGTTACAAGTGAAAATATTCGTTCTACCACTGCATTACTGGCAGGTGTAACTAAACACTGGAGTGCATAAAGAGCAAGTTCATTGAAGCTACCATGTTTTAGAACGCCTTTCCAAAAATTTGCAGGAGAATCAGGGATAGAACCTCCGAATATTTCCTCTTCTTTCCAGTTTACAAAGTTTATTTTTCTATATTGTACCTCTATTTGATCGAAATTTTCTTCAGCCAGGTGTGAGAAAGGGAGGTCATTAAGCTTAACCTTTTGTGTTTGACTTAATGTGACTGTAGGACTTAGGTTAGAGAGGCTCTTAAACAGATGTTTTGATTCAGGTACTCTTTTGTTCACTTGATCAAGGGCTTCTTTCATCATGTTTTTGCATCTATGTTTTACTTCAAACACCCTGTGTGAAAAGGGCCAAAAATGGGCCAAAGTAAGGTTTGGGGCCAACTTAAAATTTGAAGGACCAAATGGTCCTGAAATGGGCCAAATTCGTGAAATTTGGCCCCAAATGGGCCAATATGGCAACCCTGGGTTAGATGAGACATGGAAAAAGATCAGCTAAGGCGTAACAGGAGTTCCAGCACTTCCTATCTTACGTCTAACGCTCTCCCCTCCTCGGAGTACTTCCCTGGTCGGTTGGTGTCTTACATTCTGACAATCGCTTTCTTATAAGTTATGAAATAACAACTAAACAAATCAACAGCAAAAAAAAAATAATAAAAAATCAAATTTCGAAATTGTTTGGGGGACTAAAATTTGAATTTATTCAAACAACTTCTCCAAATTGCTACAAGAGATTTTTCTTTAGTTTATAATGCTAAATATACTATAAACGAAGGGAAAAAATTAACTAGTTAAATTTCCTAAGACCATTTATAGAAAAAAATAAGTTTTTAAGGTCCTTTTGAAATTGAACATACAACAAAAAATAAAAAATAACCAGTTACACATACTTCAATGTATATTTAATAATACTCACTGTTTGGGTTACACCACTAAAAAAACGAATGACCGAATTAGGTCAAAATTTAAATTACCTCTTAGTCTTAGGTCACTTTAATGACCATAAAACGAAATTTAAAATATGAACATTATAAGCACGATTGCAAGCTCTTTATTCTAACGTTCAACAAAATAGCTGCACACATGCATGCAAAAAAAAAAAATAATAAATAAAAAAAAAATATATATATATATATATATATATATATATATATATATATATATATATATATATATATAAATATATATATACAGGGTCTGTCAAAAAAAACTAAGCCAAATTCAAACCTTTATTAAAACAAAACCATTTATCTAATTAAGTTGAATTTTTTACACAATAAAGTATAGGTAATCACCTATTACCCTTTAAATTTTTATGACGATATCTTCAGAATTGTTAATTGTATTAATAATTAACTAAAAAGTGAGATTCTCCTACTTAACATGAAAAAAAATTTTTTTACGATATACTGTAGATAATTTTTAGTTTAATAAAATTAAAAGAACTGTTCAATATGATTCCCTTGCATTTCTATCACTTTTTTTAATCTTGGTCTGAATTCGTCTATTGCTCGATTTATTTGCTCTTGGGGGAGCTCTGCCCATTTTGCGATAATCAACTCACGCAAATGATTGACATCCCTTATTCTGTTCCTATACACTCTCTCTGCCAAGTTTTCCCATATTCCGTAGTCTACAGGGTTTAGGTCAGGGCTGTTAGGTGGCCAATTATTCGGTTCCAGAAATTCAGGCACATTCTTTTTCAAATATTCGATGGTTGTTTTGGCAGTATGTGATGTTGCACCATCTTGTTGAAAAATAAAGTAACCTTGACTAGCCAAGTTTCTCATTTCTGGAAGCATTTTCTCAAGCAGGGTATTTGAATAATATTGAGCATTAATTTTCACTCCTGGCTCAATAAAAAATATTGAAGTTTTTCCCAACTTGGACACTCCAACAGAAACCATGACGCTAGAAGAAAAGTGACTCCTTGTTGCGTGTAGTCTTTCATCTTGGATTTCATTTTTCCTTGCAACATCAGAATAAACCCGGTCATTCTGTGAGTTTCTTGGTGGCTCTACCGTAAAACGTTTTTCATCCGTAAAAAATGTCTTGGAAAGTTTATCTTCAGTTATTATATGTAAAATACGTTTGGATTTCTCAACTCTTTTCTGACAGTTTACTACTGACAATCTTTGTCCATGCACTCTTTTAAATGGTTTAAATTGCAGATCAGATTTAATAATCCTTCTTACGCTTGATTCTGATATTTCTAGTTCTTTTGATATTTGAGCAGGTGTCATGTGGCTACCAGGTCGATCCTCTTGACTAAGGATACGTTCCTCCACTTTCTGAATATTTTCATCTACTCTAACTGATTTTGGTCGCCCACTACCAACCTTCCTTTCAATGCTTCCTGTTTCATCGATAGTTCTCAATAAGTAATCTAAACCTGATCTAGTCCATCCTTTATAATCGAATTCAGAAACTAATTTCCTTGCACTATAACCTTTTTCAACTCTATAATGCTTTATAATTATTTTATCTTCATGTGAGAATGACATATTTAGAGGTATTCACGAAAAATTTTAAATCTAAACAAATTCTGAAAAAGAGAAAAAAGAAGATATTACATAATAAGAAAAAACTGAAATTTTCGCAACATGTAGAAATAACCGCATAACTCCTAAAATATTTAAAATAAAGTTATAAAATTATCACAGATTATTTATGAGCCTTTTATTTATTTAGTGTAAAAAAATATTTGAAATCTCTATCAAATTGTGCATTTTATAGAGATTTCAAATTGGCTTAGTTTTTTTTGACAGACCCTGTATATATATATATATATATATATATATATACACACACACACACACACACACACATATATATATATATATATATATATGGAACAATGAGTTACGTAACTTAACGTTTCCAAAGCCAACGTCATCCATGCAAGGTTCTGTTTGTTTCCTGTAGCTGTTTTCATTAATTCCGAAGAACACTTCGTCCAAAGACCTCAGCGAAAGCAAATGTTTGGCGCGAGTTTTCATCCGCATTCATAAAATGTACTTTACTGAGAAAGTTTTTTCTGAGGCCCTCCGTTATGTATAAAAACACTTTTCTAATGGAGGTACTGCGTTAACGAGACGAAAAGCGATCAAATCATTCATCCATAATCGAGCTTCTGAGAATATAGCTCATCGGTTAAAGATCAAGCTGTTCGTCTGATGTGGCTGGTCAGGACTAAGTTATGTATGGACAACACATTTGGCACTTCGTACCATCTGATATCCTGGGACAAAGTCGCCACGTGTCGCCCCACGAAGGGGGTCAGTGGTTAATTTTGCCTGTTCTCTTCCTGTTCTCTTCCCCACTGAGTCGGTATAATTTCTCAGTTTACACTCACTTGATTACTGTACAGTTGAGGTATCACTTACCCTTCTTCATTTTGAATGCAATGTTGATCAGTATTTTTTAGTTTTATTTAGAGCATATATGACTTTTATACTCCGCTTTCAGCTTCCACGTTTAACAACAAAGTACCTTCAAATAATTGAGAGAAAGTAAATTAGACATTTTTAATTCCCAGCGATACTTTTATTTACTACAAGGAAAATGTCTTTCAGTTTCAGAATTAATTCACATATAGGGCCTATACCAAGAAAATACGACGGCCGGGGTTTTAGAACAGACCAAAGTAATATTTCAAATTTTAAAAAAAGTAATCAATAAAATGTCACAAAGTTCCTTGCATAAATTCAAAGCAAAAAAAAAAAAAGTTGGCAGTCAAACACGCTTAGTCAAAATTTCGAAGTTACACAACAAAACAATTAACTTAGTTCAAGCGAGTATAGCAAAATTTCACTTGGTAAATTTAGAACTACACAATGTACAATCTCCTGCAATAGTTCCGCTCCACCCTCTCCGAGAGGTGGAGGCAACGCAGTCCCTCTTTCTCTCCCACCTCACTCCCTCTATCTCCTCCTCCCCCTCTCCCTCTCGCTATTTCTCCCTCTCCTTTCCCTATCCCCACCTCCTCTCTCTCTCTCTCTCTCTCTCTCTCTCTCTCTCTCTCTCTCTCTCTCTCTCTCTGCTCCTGTCTCCTTGTTATTTTCTTTCGATTTACCTTCATTCTTATTTTCCTTTTTCCTTCCCCTTCACCTCATACTAAATACATGACCTTTCTCTTCCCTCCTCCCCCTCCTGATGCCCAATTACTACCTCCTCCCATTTCTCTCATTCCTCCCACCCTATCAACTTCTGTCATTTGTGTTTTTGCTTCTTTCCTCTTTACCTTCCCCTACTAATCCATTCTCTTTTATATAATAACTGACTCACTCATCCACTCACGCAGTTATTTTTTAAAAAAACTTTCTCTATAAATACTCAAAAATATATTAAAAGCTTCCGAAAATATTCGTGTTTCTCTTTTAAATAATACACCAAAAACGACGATATTACGAGATCAAACCGTCTACATGGAATCGCACAATACCTGAAATTAATCATTACAATGTACAGGAATACAACACTTATTTGTAAGTATTAATATCGAATCCCGATATGACAAGAAGTATTACATCACGAATGATCCCAAAATTTGAAGGACGCTGTAATTCGGTGTGTTAGATTACGGTTCGAATAGCATCTAATTTTAAACTGTGATTTGAACCCAGCGACGAAATATATTAAATAATATACAGGGTGTCCCATGAGTCTGGCATCATAGGAAAAATAATAAAAAAAGGCAAAACAAAAGCTTTTATTTTTATTTCCAGAACGTGCTCAATATGTCCACCATTGTTTTCAATACAGAAATTCAGACGTGATACCCAGTCAGCAAGCACACGGTGAATGATGTCAGGAGTAATGGTGTTACATGCCCCAATAATGCGCTGCCGCAAATGTTCAACACTCCTAATTTTCTCTGCGTATACCAGCGCTTTCAAGTGGCCCCAGAGATAAAAATCTAGTGGCGTAAGATCCGGGCTTCTAGCTGGCCATTCCACAGGCCCTCGACGTCCTATCCAATGACCAGGGAATTGTTGGTACAGGTATTCCCTTACTTGGGTGCTGTAATGTGCAGGAGCGCCGTCTTGCTGGAACCATGTTGGGAACTTTAATTCTTCGTTCAAGACATTGGGAAATGCTTCTTCCTTGAGCATACGTAGGTAGGTGCCTCCAGTGACATATTCATCAAAAAAGAGGGGGCCTATGATACGATCCTTCCAAATGCCACACCATACCATCACCCAAGATGCACCTTGTTCCTTTGAAGAGGTATACCAGTGAGGGTTGTTTTGAGACCAGTAGCGGGTGTTCTGTCGATTTACCTCACCATTTCCATAAAAAACAGCCTCGTCACTGAACAGAATGGTGGACGGGAAATTGGCATCCCAAGCATATTGTTCCGTAGCCCATTCACAAAATTCCATCCGCCGGTCGGGATCATCTTCGCTTAATTTCTGTAGGATCTGAAGTTTATATGGATGCCATTTGTGAGCCTGAAGAATGCGATGGGTGCTACTTTTCGACACTCCTGTCTCGGCGGACAATTGCCGAAGAGACTTATTGGGACTTCTGTTAAAATGAACTAGGATAGCAGTCGCTGTATCATCGTCAGTGGACCTCCTTGAAGGTCCACTGCGTGGTTTATCTTCTATGGATCCTGTTTCCTTAAACTTTGCAACAAGTCTGCTAACACAGCTCTGTGTTATTGGCTAGCGGTCTGGATGCAGTCTGTTAAATTCAGCAGCGGCCTCTCTTTGACTCCGATTTCCTATGAGTAGAATTAGCTGTCTTCCTTGCTCACAGATATTATGGCCTGTAGAAAGAGAAAAATATGAATTATGGTTTGTAGAAATAGAAAAATATGAATTTCTCCTATGATGCCGGACTTATGGGACACCCTGTATATTAATGTACTGTATATGTGAAAATGAATAATTCTAACATTCATTTTTGCATATACCAAACTCGAATGATACTCTAACTGTATATAAAGTGCAAATTTGGAAAATTTTTAAGGGTCACTTGAAGATCAGGGCCCCCAGCCTTCTTTAGTTAGCCTTATAAGGCTAACTAACGAAAATATCACGACATAACCTAACCACTCGTTAGGTCAACTGTACGCCCTTGACGAATGGTTAGGTTAGGTCGTGATATTTTCGTTAGTTAGCCTTATAAAGCTAACTAACGAAGGCTGGGGGCCCTGATCTTCAGGTGATCCAATTTTAATTTTGTTTCTATTTTATTTTTGCTAAGCAGTTGATGAATTATTTCTTTTTTAAATTCCCTCATCATTTTTTAGATTACGCTTAATCACGTAATCGTGTTAAATTCTGTAATGTTCATTTTTTTTATATTCTCTCTTAGTTGTAATACATTGTCATAATTTGCCAAAACTCTAAATTAACAATTAATTTTAAATTTTAATTACTTAATTTTTGCTCATATGCATGTTTAATTTTAATCCATAATAAAATGTATATTCAATTTCTATTTTTAGTTAACTCTGCAAATCATGATAACATTAGACCTGTCAATGTGCTGTTTAAAAGAAAAATATGACTTCATCTTCAAATATCTTGCTTATCTGCCAGTATGGGGTAACAGACAAAATTTACTTTTACAGTATCTTCAAATATTTTGCCAAAAAAAATTCAGCCAATTAAAAAAACCCAAAAAAAAACCAGGTCATTATTAAATAATAATGTCACGAAATTATTAGTATATAAACTCTTGTAATTTTTCAAATTATCATTCTGATTATTCTGATCTAACCTTGAGGCTGAATCATTAATATGTCATTAATATATTAATGATATACTTTTCTATTTCTATAAATATATCATTATATTAATATATTAATGGTATATTTCTATTTCTATTTCTATAATCGCCTGTAATCAGGGGCGTCCACACGATGGGGCACCAGGGGGCCAAGCCCCCTTGTTTTTCAATAGTGCCCCCTCGTTTTTTCATCAACTGCTTACAGATAGATTTTATTATAAATCCAAAATCCAGTCAATATTTAAAGGGTACCCGGTCGATTCGCCGACGGACGCTTTGCCGACAGACATTTTGCCGACGGACGTTTCGCTGAACGGATGATTCGCCGACGGCTGTTTCGCCGAACGGACGATTCGCCGAATGGACTGTCATTAATATTTCTATGACAAAATACACACGTTGCCTGTCTTAACCTGGACACTCAATTCAAAAGACAAGAGTGTTTTAGCACTTGATGAACTTATTTTTATATTATATTACATTTCATTTGGAAGACATGAACCCACTTGGGTGAAGGGGTCTGTCAAGTTTATTCAAGGTTATTCAGTTGAACTCCAAATCTAAATTCCATAACTCTTTATTCGGAGCTATTGAAGAATAAGGACCCCAGCCTTCTTTAGTTAGCTTTATAAGGCTAACTAACGAAAATATCATGACCTAACCTAACCAATCGTCAAGGGCGTACAGTTAACCTAACGATTGGTTAGGTTAGGTTGTGATATTTTCGTTAGTTAGCCTTATAAGCCTAACTAAAGAAGGCTGGGGTCCCTATTCTTCAATAGCTCCGAATAAAGAGTTATGGAATTTAGATTTGGAGTTCAACTGAATAACCTTGAATAAACTTGACAGACCCCTTCACCCAAGTGGGTTCATGTCTTCCAAATGAAATGTAATATAATATAAAAATAAGTTCATCAAGTGCTAAAACACTCTTGTTTTGAATTGAGTGTCCAGGTTAAGATAGGCAACGTGTGTATTTTGTCATGGAAATATTAATGACAGTCCATTCGGCGAATCGTCCGTTCGGCGAATCGTCCGTTCGGCGAATCGTCCGTTCGGCGAAACACCCGTCGGCGAATCGTCCGTTCGGCGAAATGTCCGTCGGCAAAAT
>JAJOZX010005500.1:292500-335367 GCA_023014485.1 Bathynomus jamesi | reverse complement strand
ATGCGGGAGGTGCCCCCTTGGGGCATTGGTTTCTGCGAGTATGTAGAAGAATTACGGCATTTGGAAGAGTGAGGCCCATGGTGTAATGGTATCGCATCTGACCGGCAATCGGAAGATCCCGGGTTCGATTCCCGGGTGGTTACCTCATTTTTTCATTTGTTTCGTTCTCTCTCTCTCGTCTTGCGCGGAATATCTCCTATACAAGCGTCGTTCTTTACGTTATTTATACTGCGTGTTCTTTGCAGTTGAATGTGTATATATATATTATATATATATATACACACACACACACACACACAGTATATATATATATATATATATATATATATATATATATATATATATCAGACATATTTTCCACTCATATGCCAAATGCTAGAGGTGCAATAACGCATTATGATTCATATTATCAAAGCTCATTTTTGACCTTATTCTAAGGTGCTGTAAAGTCTGTTTTCTCATTTAAAGTTGCACACCATTTAAAGTGGACTCTTTTTCCAATTGGTTTTAGGGAGGATTAAATCATTTCACAGGTTGATAGCGTAGACACGTGTGTGTGTGTGTGTGTGTGTGTGTGTGTGTGTGTGTGAGAGAGAGAGAGAGAGAGAGAGAGAGAGAGAGAGAGTCTAAAATTGTTTCCGTTCCGAGGGTAAACCACCCCTCGATGTTTCTCTTAAAAACTTCCGTTTTAAGGCGACAGAGTTTGTTTTTACATCGTTTTATGTCTTCAAGATGTGAATTTATTAAGCACTCGTCCGAGAAACCCTTTCGTGAATGCGTCTTCCTCCCGTTCGCGAGTGTTCCTCACTCCTCCCGAAGGAGGAGTTTATTTTTAACTCTCGATAGCTCCGACCGAGTCGTCATTTTTTTATTCCTCGAAGAAAAACAAAATATGATCGGAAGCGTTCTTACGAGGATGGTAACGTCATATCTTTCGAAAATACCGGAGTGGGTAATGATTATTAATTTAGAGAGAGACCGGATACCGGTCTATAGATTCTTTTTGATCGTTTTTATACTTTAACACGTGTATGTCGGATATCTGGCACTGCACGGACGATGATCATTAACCGGAAGTAAATTACTTTTTATACGTTCCATAGTTTCGACGCTGCCGGAAGTAGTCATTGTATATAAATTATATATTTATATCATTAATTAATAATAAATTAATTATTAAATTTATTAAGTAGAAAAAATAGCTTTTATATATGAAATTAGGAAGTAGTGTAGGTACTGAGGAAGGCGTAAGAATGCTCCAGAACAATCTTGACAGGTTGGGCGAATGGTTTGCAACTTGGCAGATGCCATTCAACTTGGGCAAATGTAAGGTAATGTACATAGGTTATAAAAACCCAAAGACCGATTACTCTCTCTTGGGAAAGAACTTGACTGAGACCCATCTAGAGAAAGACTTAGGAGTCCATATCAGCAATGATCTGAAACCATCGAAGCACTGTGCAGAAGTCGAAAAGAGGGCCTTAAAATTATTAGGTTATATTAAAAGACAGTTCCAGTTTCGGAACAAGGAGACTGTAATGTCTCTTTATAATTCACTAGTCAGACCTCAACTGGAATACTGTGCATAGTTTTGGTCTCCATTCCTCAGGAAGGACATAGAAAGGTTAGAAAGAGTACAAGCAAGGGCTACAAAATTGATCCCTTCAATGAGAATGCAAAGCTACCAACGGAGATTGGAGTGCTTAAATCTGTTTAGCTTAGAGACGAGGAGGTTGCGGGGTCAGCTTATTCAAGTCTTCAAGATGCTCAATGGAATAGACAGGGTAGATTACAGAAACTTATTCTCACTTAATGCCAATCTGACAAGAAATAATGGGTTTAAACTGGAACTAAAGACATTTAGGACTTCTGTCTGCGGGAATTTCTTTTCCTATAAAATAGTTAATATCTGGAACCAATTTCCCTCAGAGGTTGTTTCCAGTCAAAGTGTAAATGTGTTTAAAAATAGACTAGACAAAGTACTGAATACTCTCATAGTTTAAGATTAAAACATAAGAAAACTCTGCGGGAGTTCGCTTGCACAGTGTCTCTGTGAGCAAGCTAAATATAGAGCTATTTATATATTCTCCACTTTCCTGTAAAATTTCCTTGGCTACTTTTCCAGGGTCAAGGTATTTTCTTCAACCTTTTTCCGTACCTGCCTCTGGCAGGGAGGGAGCGGAGGGTGGGGAGAGAGCCTTCTACTTTTCTATCCAGTTTTCTACTACTGCTAGGATAGTTGAAAGAAAAATAAACTTTTACAAAATTTTCCCTGGCACCCGTTGCCATTGGTACCTCCTCGGTATGGGCCGCAAGGCCTTTTGAGGTACTTCTTTTCCTTGTAACTCCTTGTAACTCTCTCTCTCTCTCTCTCTCTCTCTCTCTCTCTCTCATAGGTTCGCCCGTAAGGAGCCTAATTTACAGACGGAAAAGGAGGACAAAGGCTGCCTGGAGAATCGTTTATATTGGCCAAACTTTCGGAAGAATCTCCCATCTTCAAGGCAAAAGATTGTGTGTGTGTGTGTGTGTGTGTGTAACCTAATTAGCCAGTCGACTTATCCTACTTTTGATTGGTTAATGGTGTTCAGTTCTATAAAAGGAAAAATATTCTCCAAATCCATTACAACTTTTTTTGCAGTAATATTTTGCGTACCCAATTTTTTATCTGGTCTAGTTTTAGGTCGCACGTGCAGACTAAACAGTGCCAATGCAGACTATTTAACTCTAAAATGGGAGATATAATCAAATAGCGATGCCAAACGAATGGTCATTTTATGCCCCTTGAGCTTGGGCAGGGGTCATTTGAGGCATGGTAAGTTTGTAACTCACTGCATGGAAGGGGTGTAACTGATGAACTTTATATGTACAGTCAACTACAAAAAGACTTGTCCCGAAACTTTTATCGATATTTATTAGTAAGAAAAGTGAAATTTAAGGACTATACACGATCAAAAAGAAAGAAATAGAAAGAATGATAAATAGAATGATTAAAAGAGAGAAAATAGTGAACTTATTTTCATTATTTATTTTGGCAACGAGAACTTCAAGAAATCAGAATTGGCTTTTCAAAAGGACGTCTCCAAATACTTGAATTTTTATCACTAATTTATTGGTAAATATGTTAGAAAATAATTCAGTTTGAGGAGTACTAATCAAAACATTATCTATTTTTAAAAGCAATATTGAGCACTGCAATATATATATATATATATATATATATATAGAAGAGAGAGAGAGAGAGAGAGAGAGAGAGAGAGAGAGAGAGAGAGGCTTATTTACGGGCCCGTGTTGAGGAGTTAATCATGACAGTCTTACATAAAAAAATATTTCTTATATCAACGTTCACTATTACTGTATACAGTCCGAAATAATACACAATGAATTCTGTTGCAGGGGTCATGATAATAACAATAAAAATAATAATAATATTTTTATGAGGGAAGGGAGGGGGCCAAGGGCGAATGCCCGCAAAAAGGACCCCCCTCCCGCCTTATCACCCCTTTCCCGAGAGGAAGAAGAGAGCCAAAATTAAGGTCCAAGGTTTTCGAGAGGCCTGGACATTCTGCGTTTGAAAAATTGGAAGTCATAGATAGGGGCAAAGATGGAGTGAGCGAGATTCTTCCAGAGTTGACCGATTGAATAGATGAAAGATTGAAAACACCGATTAACCTTTGCGTTAGAGAGTTGGACAGAAAAGGAATGAGAATGTGTAGAAAGTCAGGTACTGTGTGCTCTCCTTAAGTGAGGAGGCACGCAATTAGAAAGTTCAGAAGACGAGCAGTGTCTGTTATATTAGCGACAGTAAAGAGAGAGTGAGGCGACACTGCGACGAAGAGAGAGGGATTGGAGACAGCCAGTAAGAGGCGGGGAATTGATGAGACGAAAAGCCTTTGATTCCACCCAGCTAAGTAGAGCTGTCCCTTGTACGAGTCCCCCGTACTTAGAAAGAAAGAAGAAACTGCGGAGGTGGTACAGCACACCTAACTTCTTAGAAGTTTTAGAAAGAGAGTATATGCAATCTTTCCAGGAAAGATCACGAGAAAAAGAAACAACAAGAATGTTAAGAGAAGAAGAAGGATTGAATTGTGTATTGTTGAAGATAAGGGGTAGTCATGTGGAAGTTTGTGAAGAGTAGATGCATGAAGGAACTGAATTTTTGAGGCTTTGAAAGCAACAATGTTTTCTCTGCCCCAATCAGAGATAGTAGAAAGATCAGAGGTCAGGTGCACCATAGCCGTCCCACACGAAGCATGGAGTGACTGTTGAGATGGACTGTTTGTGTAGCGTGTAGAGAAGTGAAGAGTGGAATCATCGGCATAGGAGTGGGTAGGACAGGAAGTGCGACTTAAGAGATCATTGATAAATAAAAAGAAAAGAGTGGGTGACAGGCCAGAACCCTGAGGAACACCACTATTAATCGCTTCAGGAGAAGAACAGTAGTTTCTACAACCGCAGCTATAGATCGACCGAAAAGAAATCAGAAAGACGGCACATGTAGAAGGATAGAAACCGAAGGAAGGCAGTTTGGAAATTAAGGATTTGTGCCAGGCTCGATCATAAGCTTTTGATATGTCTAGTGCAATGGCAAAGGTTTCACCGAAATCCCGAGAAGAGGATGACTAAGAGTCAGAGAGATATGTAAGAACATCTCCAGTACAGCGTCCCTTATGGAACTCATACTGGCGATCTGAAATAAGATTGTGAGAAGAGAGATGTTTAAGAATCTCCTATTAAGGATAGATTCAAAATCTTTAGAAAGGCAAGAAATCAAAGTAGTTGGACGATAGTTGGAAGGTTGAGAGCGGTCACACTTCTTCGAGACAGACTGAATGAAAGCGAACTTCCAGCAGCAATGAAAAGTACCAGATGAAAGACAAAGAAGAAAGAGTTTGCTTGGGCAGGATGTCAGCACAGAAGCACAGTTCTTGAGAACAACAGGACTGACACCATGAGGACCGTACGCCTTCCAAAAATTCAGCCCAGATGTGACAGAAAGAACATCTTTAGAAGAGATTCTAATTTCAGACATAATTAAGTCAGAGAGAGCTGATGGAGGAACAACACCGGAATTGTCCAGTGTTTTGTTAGAGTCGAAAGTCTGAGCGAAGAGTTCAGCTTTATCAGGAGAAGAGACGGCAACTGAGCCGTCGGAATGGAAACGAAGAGGGAAAGAAGAAGTGAAGGTGTCGGAGAGGTTTTTGGCTAGGTGCCAGAAAGAGCGAAAAGAATTAGAATTAGATAGGTTTTAACATTTTTGTCTCATGATGGAATTTTTGGCGAGTCGAAGAACAGAGTTTGCACGATTCTGGGCAGAAATATAAGCTGAGTGAGCATCAGGAATTGGATGGCGACGGTACCTTCTGAAAGCCTCCTCTCTGTTGCAGATGGTATTTGAACAAGTAAAGTTAAACCAAGTATTTTTTGCATTAGTAGTAGGAATAGAATATGGAATGTATGCCTCCATGCACCAAGAAAATCACCTCCGTGATGCGCTCAGCCTCCTAATCAGCAGCGCCAAAGTACCAGAGGTGCCTCCTCTTGGGAGAATCCAAAGGCCGAATTGGAGCGGTAGGACAAGAACAGATATAAGATTGTGATCGGAGTATCCCAACGGAGGAAGAAGTTTGACAGAGTAAGAAGAAGAAGGATGAGTGGTGAAAATTAAATCCAGAATGTTGGGCCTATCTCCAAGGCGATCGGGAATATCAACAGGGTGCTGCACAATCTGCTCTAGGTCATTCAGGATAGAGAAGTTGAAAGCTAGTTCACCAGGGATGTCAGTGAAATGGGAGGAAAGCCAAAGGTGGATTGCACATTGAAATCTCCTAAAATGAAGATTTCAGCAAAAGGAAAGTAGGATAGAATGTATTCCACTTTGGAAGTGAGATAATCAAAGAGTTTAGGATAGTCAGTAGAGGAGGATTCAAGTTCAGGAATACGAGAGCAAGTTAGGTCGTTGCGTATATATGGAATGAAATTGAGTATAGAGAAAGTAGGAGGATACAGAAAAGGGGTTGCTGTCAGCAGTGGCGGACTGGCTAGGCTGTCAGTCTGCCATGTGGCAGATGGGCCCCCCTAGAAAAAAGGGAAGTTGGCCCCCTAGACCTGAGGTAAAAATTGGCAGCCAATCTACTATACTCGTATATAAAGTTTAAATAAACATAAGTCAGTTGGGCCTGATGAGATATATCCTAGAATCTTAATTAAGGGTGTTGACAGTATTTCTATTACATGAAATAGATATAATTTATTTAGATTTTTGTGATTATTTGTTTGTATTTTTTTTATTTTGTATTTATTAATATTGTAATTTTTTTGTATTTTTTATTTTGTATTTATTAATAGTATATAAAAAGGCAAATGTATTAATAACTTCTTTAATTTGTTAAAATTATTGCAGGTTTTAAACTTTTAGAAAGTAGCAAAAATTAATAAATTTACGTGCCTAAAATACAGTTTTGCCAACCTACCTGTCACTGCGACATTTTTAACTTCATTAGTTTATTTAATAGTTGCCTACATGCTTCATTAAAATCAATTCCAATTTATCAAAGTAAGTCTTATTTTTGTTATTGCTGTTATATATGTATAATTATATTTTACCCATTTCTATGTCCATATATAAAAGATATATAGAGTTATGTATATATTTTATATAAAGCTGCTATACAGGGTGGGCGGAAGGTAGCTCCCTATTTTGGATTGGTAAAAAAATACGTATATTATCCATTTATTTCAGAAGAAATAATATGAAAAGGTAGGCATACATGGTAGGTTTTCTCTAAAATTCAATGTGGGCTCCAACTCTTTCCACCAGCTTCTGGAGCCGCCCAGGAATGGCGTCCACTGACTTTAGCAGGAACTCCGGCGGGATGGAGGACATGACTTCCCGAATTCGGTCCTCCAGTTCTTCCAATGTCCTCGGTTTGGTGCGGTAGACTTCTTCCTTACCCACCCCCAAAGAAAGAAGTCGCACGGTGTCAAGTCGGGGCTCCTGGCTGGCCATTGATGTGGACCACGACGACCCATCCAACGCCCAGGGAAGTGGGCATCCAGCCACTCACGGACAACAAGAGCGAAGTGCGGAGGGGCGCCATCTTGCATAAATATCAGATCGTCGATGTTCTCCCATGTGCTGACAACCGGCCAGACCTCGTTTCGCAACATAGCAAGGTACCGCTCAGCATTCATGGTGTTGCGCAGAAGGAACGGGCCCACAACCTGATCTGAGGTCATACCACACCACACCGTTACACTGAACCGATTCTGCCGTTTTTCAGCGGTAACCGTGCGACTTCTTTCTTTGGGGGTGGGTAAAGGAAGAAGTCTACCGCACCAAACCGAGGACATTGGAAGAACTGGAGGACCGAATTCGGGAAGTCATGTCCTCCATCCCGCCGGAGTTCCTGCTAAAGTCAGTGGACGCCATTCCTGGGCGGCTCCAGAAGCTGGTGGAAAGAGTTGGAGCCCACATTGAATTTTAGAGAAAACCTACCATGTATGCCTACCTTTTCATATTATTTTTTCTGAAATAAATGAATAATATACGTATTTTTTTACCAATCCAAAATAGGGAGCTACTTTCCGCCCACCCTGTATATAAAGATAGATATAGAAATAAATAAGAAAATACATGTAATAGTATTGAGAAAAGATTACAATACATTACATTACAATTACATTACAATACAATTACAGAATACATATATTCATTCATTATAGTATAATTCAAGCATTGTTATTTGTTTTGAAATTTGTTGATCTTGATTATATTAAAAGCAATTAGAAAATCAGATTACTTTATTAATTTTATTTATTTTTTTTTATATTTCAGGTAAGGAAATGGAACACATGAAACGGAAATCTGGAGCACAGAAACGGAAAGATAAACGAGAAGCAGAAAGAAATGATTCAGCAAAAAAGTGCAGGCCTATAACAGCATTTATGATATCAACACCTATATCTACATGTCAGAAAGAGGAAAGCGACTTACAGAGAAATTCAATTACAACTGTTCATGCTGATAATGTAGATCTAGAACATAAAGATGAAGGTATGCCAAACGTTTTTGAGACTGTAGATGCTGATTTTTATGATTCTGAATTAGCTGGTGGAATAACAGTAACTGAACCTGGGCCTGTACATGTACATAATCAAAAAGATCTAGTAGCTGATTTAAATAATGATGAGAATCAACCAACATTTAGACAGGATAAGCTCTTTCAATATCCTGCACGAACAGATTTGAAATCTTTTTTCAAAGAGCATCCAATTCAGCCACATGATCATGATCTGCCATTTAATGTAAAGTTATATAAGCGAAAAATTATGGGTGACACTGTCTCACGACACTGGTTAACATATAACACTGGTATGCATCAATTTTGCTGTCAAGGGTTTTGTAAGTGATTCTTATAGAGTTTTTCCTGCTGATTTCGAATCTGCAATCCGTTTTTCTCAATCAGCTCAGGTTATCCGGATATGGCATCATAAGTAAAATAGAATTTTTCGTGATTTTGTCAAAGCGGAATTGGAACAGTAACATCTATCATCACTTGTTTCACTTGTATAATATCTTTTTTTACTTTTCAGGCATATAGATAAAATATTTCATAATGAATAGAGCGTGTAAAAATGATCCCAATAGATTCTGCTACATATGTGGGACGGTTACCATGCCAAATAACCAGTCCCAAATCACTAAATTTGTGAAGACAATGTATAGAGCATACTTTGGAATTAAGCTAGGGGACCAGGACAAAAATTTCGCCCCTCATATGTGCTGCAAGACGTGCATTGAAAATTTGAGAAGATGGAGCAAAGGCAGAGCGAAATCTTTGCCTTTTGGAATTCCCATGATTTGGAGAGAAGGAAAGGATCACGTGACAGATTGTTATTTCTGCATGACAAACCTCCAAGGTGGGCTTATAAATTTATTTTTCTTAAATATTTTGAAATCCTCGTATGAAACTTGACATAATATTCACCATAATGTAATATTCACCATATATAGCATAATATTCACCATAATGGTAATCATACATTTACATATACATATTGTTATAGAAAATACATTTACACATACATATTGTTATACAAGTTACATTTACATATACAATGATTGTATATTTTCTTTCTTTTTCATTCATATTGTCCCCGAAGGGACAATATGAATGAAAAAGAAAGAAAATATACAGACTCCATCGACCTATTTCATATCTTACAGACCGCAGCCTTCCCTCACGAGCCGCCAGTCTGAATGCTTCTTCTATTTCATATGCAAGTTTTATATCCATGTTTCTGTGTTTCTATTTTCAGGAGTTAACAAGAAGAATAAACACATTGTTGTATACCCTGACATTCCTTCTGCTATGAGACCTGTACCCCATGGTCCTGGAATTCCAGTACCCGACCCACCTCAAACCCTGGACTTCGATGGTTCTGATGATGAATCAATGGCCAATGCCAATGACCAGTCCCAGTCGTATATACCTCAAAATACCGCTTCAAATGAGCCGAGGCCTCTCAACCAGGCCAAACTTAATGATCTTACCAGGGATTTAGGACTTTCCAAATTAGCTGCCGAGATCTTGGGCTCACGACTTCGAGAGGACAACTTGCTGGCTCCGGGAACAACATTCTCCTGGTATAGGAAACGAGAGGAAGAATTCCGCAAGTTTTTTGCAGTGCACGAAAATACCTCTTCCTTAGTGTACTGCTGCAATGTTGAGGGGCTAATCGAATCCTTGGGCCTGCCATATAACGCATCAGAATGGAGGCTATTTATAGACTCGTCTAAACGAAGTTTGAAAGCAGTACTTCTCAACATTGGGAATAGGGTTGCATCAGTCCCTGTAGCACATTCCGTACAACTTACTGAGAGCTACGATAACATGAAAATTTTACTGGATGCTCTCGTATACGACCAACATAACTGGAGGATCTGTGGAGATTTGAAGGTAATACTAATATCATAAGTAAACTATTGCTATTGACTATGTTGTTTTTCCAAAGGTTATTTGAGAGCGTATAAGAACACTTAACTTCCCCACAGAAGTGATACAGTCCAATGCATAGATTTTTTTATCTGATAGAACAAATTCTCTAAATTCTTTAAATATTTTCATTTTTTTTCAGATTGTGGCATTTGTATTGGGAATGCAAGGGGGATACACGAAATACCCATGTTTCCTCTGCAAATGGGATAGCCGAGCGGATGAGAAGCACTATGCACAGCGTGAATGGGCATCCAGAGAGAATTTTGAACCTGGGTCGCATAATGTCGTTTCAGTGCCCCTTGTACCACCAACAAAAATTTTGCTTCCACCACTTCATATTAAGCTGGGCTTGATGAAAAATTTCATCAAATCAATGAATAAGGAGGGTTCAGCATTCCGATATTTCGAGAGTAAATTTCCTCATATATCTGATGCTAAACTAAATGCTGGGTTTTTGATGGTCCTCAAATTCGAACTTTGATCAAGGATACTCAGTTCGAAAACGCAATGACTCCAACTGAGAAGAATGCCTGGCAGGCATTCAAATCAGTTGTCACTGATTTTCTTGGCAAGCATAGAAGTCCAGAATACGAGTCCGTTGTCGAAAACTTGATTGAAGCTTTCAAAGCTCATGGGTCGCGCATGTCCATAAAAATGCACTTTTTGTGGTCCCACTTGGACTATTTTCCTGAAAATTGCGGGGATTATAGTGAGGAACAGGGTGAACGATTTCACCAAGATATCAAAATAATGGAAGAGAGGTACCAGGGAAACTGGGATATCAATATGCTGGCGGACTATTGCTGGTGTTTGAAGCGAGACGTGCCCGAAGAAAAACACAGACGGAAAGCCAAAAAAACTTCATTCCTTCCTCAATAAACTTTTTTTCATATTCATTGTATGAATAAAAGTATTTATTCACACAATGTTTTCATTTTTCACGAGTGTTCTTATAATATTACTCGTATCTACAGTATTTAAGCTAAAAAAATCAATAAATTTGGAGATAAAATTGGACTTATAATAAATGGCCAATAGAGAAAAAACCTGACCTGATTGAGGAAAACCAATGTCATTTTCGAATTCAGCATGGTCGAATTATATAATATGAGTTGAAGAAACCCTCACAGCAGACAAAAAAATTTCATATGCATACCAGTGATAATAAGAATAGATCACTATATTGTTCATTTGCTTGGCATTTGAGTCACCAACCTCTTCTAACCCATCTGCTTTTGTGCGAGGATTTAATGATTGCAGACGCATTAGCCAGTGCTTATCAGAGCATGAATCAACTGATATACATAGCAAGCATGCTTAAGAATATATCAGGGTAGTAAATGATGGTGGTTTAGCTCGTTTTTTCGCTGCGTCATTGCAGAAGCGCAAAGATGAAGTACTAAAGCAGAGAAATATTGTTGCCAGAGTTGTAGATATAATAAAGGTGTTAGGTAACAAGCTCTTCCTTTTTGTGGACACAGAAATGAATCAGCATATTCTCTTCTTGATGAAACAGAAAATCATGGAAATTTCTTGGCTACTGTGCAGTTGATGGCAAAATATGATCCTATTATGGCTTCTCATGTTTCCATGGTGAAGGAAAAGTCTGAACAACGAAGTGAAAGATTGGAAAAACAAAGAAAGGCACAAAGTAAAGGTCGTGGTAGTCTTGTCACATTCTTGAGTAAAACAACCATTCTTTTTGACCCAAATTATGAAGAATATGATACAAGAAAAAATTACTCAAGAAGTTGCTGAGGCCAAGTATTATTCCATACAAGTAGATTCAACCTAGGATATTTCATCAATTGATCAATTTAGTATTGTTATTCGATATGTACTGAATGGTACTATCCATGAACGACTATTTGCAATTGTTCCAAGCAATGATGGTACAGGGCAGGGACTTTTTGACCTATTAAATGAAACATTACAACGTCTTGAAATAGATCCGAAAAACTGCTTATCAGATAGCACAGATGGCGCTGCAAGCTACCATGGACAATATAATGGCTTACAGAGTAAATTGCTGATGTAGCTGATCAGCATGTTCATGTATGGTGCTATGCCCATGTACTCAATTTAGTAGTTACTGAAACCACGAAGTGTTGTGTACCAGCAGTTTCCTTCTTCAATTTACTCCAGAATTTAGCAAAATTTGTGAAGGTATCATATAAGCGAATGGCCATCTGGATTGAAATTGTTGGACATCATCTGGGGAAAGAAAAGATGAAACGATTAAAGCTAATTGGTGAAACCAGGTGGTCAGGGAAGTCCAATGCAGCAACTACTATATTTGGAAATTTTGACGAGATATGTATCAGTAATTTTGTGGATCTTCTGACATGTTTATCCATTATTCAAAGCTCTAACAATTTTGATGCCCCCAAAAAAAACGGAAGGCAAATGTTTTACTGTCTAACCTTCTAGAATTTCAAACAATATTGACAGCATTCACATACTTATATATCTTTCAAATTACAGCCCCTTTGTCAAGCTATCTACAGACAAGTAGCTTAAATATGTTTACTGCATGGAATATGGCAGAAAAATCCATTACAGATTTGAAGAAAAGATCAAGAGAATTTGATAAAGTATATAGTCAGGCTTTGAAATTTGCCAACAAATCCAATGAGCACATTGCACAATTCAATAATGATGAAAATCAAACAGTGAAAATTGATTTTGTAAAAACTGAGTTACCAATCAAGAGGAAACATAAAACAAAGAGAATGGCAGATGAACTAGCTGCTGATGAAAAAACCCATCTGATTCTTTGTCAGACTATCGTGTACATGTGTTCAACTTGATAATGGATCGTGTTGTACAATCACTGGAATCCCGTTTCATTGACCATAGACAACTATATAAGGATATGTCATGCCTCGATCCATCAAATTATGAATATATTACTAAAAATGGTCTTGAAGAAGAAGCATTGGAAGGTATTCTTCAGCTTGCTCCAGGGATAAATGGAAGTGAAGTAAAATTAGAATTGCAGTCTTTTGCATCGAACTTTGAAATATTTAAGCTTTTGCTGAATGATGATAATGCAGAAAGCAGCAGTAAAATGAATTCATGCTCTAAATATTGTGGCAATTGTCCATCATGTGTTCTGTATATTCTTGCATCAAACAGACTTAATGACAAGGCATATGATAATAATCTTTACCAAATGTACAAAGCTATCTGTACACTATCTGTGACTTAAGTTCAGTGCGAACGGGCATTTGCTAAGCTTAAAATAATAAAAACAAGATTACGAATTTCTTTGTCGGAGGAGAATCTGGAAGCATACATGTTGATGTCTATAGAAAAGATCGTGTTGGATGAGTTAGACATGGAAACTATAATAGACCGATTTGCAAACTCGAGTAATGAACTTAAAAAACTACTCTTAGTATAGCATGTATGTATGTATGTATGTATGTATGTATAATTGTATATGCAGGCAGTACTTGTAAAATATTTGTACTTATTGGTAAAATAAAATTATAAAAAAATATTAACTTTTTTTATTTAAACAAACTTAACTCATAAATAGGCCTATTAGGATAGGACTGGAATTGAATTATGTAATGGGGTTATGGGCCCCCTGACCCCTTTGGCAGACAAAATTTTATGAGCCAGTCCGCCACTGGCTGTCAGTCATCCCAGATACCTGAGTTTCAACGAGGAATAGAAGGTGAGATTTAGAGGAGAAGAGGTGGTGTTTCAACAGATTGAAAATTTGCAGAAAGGCCACGAATGTTGCAGAAGTTTATGAAAAGTGAATCAGGCAGAGGCCGAGGACATATCGAGTATGCATTAGTAGAACCACTCCAGCTGCCTGGGTCTGCGTTCACCAGTAGCGGATCCAGGTGGGGGGGGAGTGTCACCATGCGCACGTGACAAACCCCTGACGGTTTCAAAAACAATTTTTTGCGTGTTCTAAGCTACCCGACTGTCTAATACATGTATAGACTAAGTATTTACACAAGTAACATGTATTTACACAAGTATTTGCACAAGTAACTAAGTACTTATACAAGTAACTAAATATTTACACAAGTAACATGTATTTGCACAAGTAACTAAGTATTTACACAAGTAACATGTATTTATACAAGTAACTAAGTATTTACACAAGTAACATGTATTTACACAAGTAACTAAGTATTTACACAAGTAACATGTATTTACACAAGTATTTACACAAGTAACTAAGTATTTACACAAGTAACATGTATTTACACAAGTATTTACACAAGTAACATGTATTTACACAAGTATTTACACAAGTAACATGCATTTACACAAGTATTTACACAAGTAACTAAGTATATGAATTTATGAAGAAGATCTAATATATCCATTTAATTTGCCATGAAAAGCACATGTCATATTCACTTGTTAATTATGTTAATTTATGATACAGATATTTTCAGTAAATGTTTTGTTCTTCATAATTATGCTTTTGTTTAATTCCTAAAATTGAACTTGATATGGTTATGGCAAATGGAGAATCATTGCAACAGAATCAAAGTTAATTGATATGATGGATTTAGAATAGAAGCAATCTTTATGCATTATCAGTTTTATCAGAATATTCTTGTGGACATAACTTCTTTAGTGCAATGTAGATTAATTTAAAAAAGAAAAAGATAAAAGAAATGGAAAGATGAATTGAGTTAAAATCGCCTCCTCAGAATGGCTCTAGAATGCAGGATTTTGCACCATTTTTACAAAATTTTCAGGGGAAGCATTCCCCCGGACCCCCATAGCTTTTTTCGCGGCTTCGCCGCTCAGTTTCCATGCAGTGGTGACACCCCCAAATAAATTTCTGGATCCGTCCTTGTTCCCGGTATTGGCAGGGAGGAGCCAGAAGTGGGGACACTTATGGTCCCTTCCCCCAGGGGACTCCGAGGCCCTTGAAGTCGATGCCATTTTGTTTTGTTTTTAATTTGAAAACATTGTGTAATGTGTACGATTGAGTAGTGTGTAAGATGTGTGTATGTGTAGTGAGGAATAGGGAGAGAAATGTGTGTTTGTCTGTTTGAGAACATGATGGACTGCTCACAGAGCAATAATAATAATAATAAAATTAATAATAATAATAATGCATTATTATTATTATTATTATTATTATTATTATTATTATTATTATATTCATAATGCCTATGCTGTATAATTCATTCGTCCTTCCATAACTGTTTGAATATCAAAAAAATCGTGATACCTGTCTTTCATTGTCGTTCCTTTTAATTAATATACAGTAAATGTTTTGAAGCTGCAACACTTCCAAAATTTCAAAAAACTGTCAAGGTTACTCCAATTCTCCATCAGTCGACTTTTGTGGTCGATAATAATTAGAAGCATGTTTTTCTACGATGTTCACAGTCATACGCGCTTTTTCTCAATCAATTCTCTCTTCGCTTAATATCAATTTGGATTTATTGATGGCAGGTGATTGATAAAAGTTGTTACACACGTAGTGATTGGTCTTTTAAATGACATAGACCAAACTGCGCTGGATGTAGTTCATCATAGTATTCTTCTATATTCGCAAACTGTCCTACATCATTTTCCTGGAGTTGCCAAGAGGTTCTTCAAAATATTTAGAACTGGGAGCTAAAAATTTGTATATCTTGAGGGTAGAGAGACTAACCAGGCTTCAGTTAATGTGTGATTGCCTCACGGTTTGCTTTGCGACCTTTATTCTTTATTATTTTCATACATAATATTATTTTGGAAGATCTAATTCGGAAGTTATTATCATTATCATTATCATTATATGCCGGTGATGTATTTATTTTTCTATGTAATTATGGACTTTATCAGTTAACAGATTTCCTGACTCGTCAGTTTGGTGAGATTTTTAAGTGGATGACAGCGAGTAAACTTAATTCCATCAGAGAAAGACTTGGTGCTGGTTATAATAACAAGCAAAGGAGTTAGTGCGACAGGTGAATTAGTTTGGCCTGAATGCTGTGCCAGGTTCTGGCCTTCCTCACTGATTTATTATCAGAGAAAAACGAAACAAACCGCATAATTATCAGCCAAAGATCCGTAACATTCTCTATTCGGAATAGTAATCCCTCGCTTTACGGAAGGGTTATGTTCCATAAAATCCTTCTGTAAAGCGAATTTCCGTATATCAAATCCTATTTTCCCATAGATTCCCATTATATGAGTATATTTGGGGATACGTTCCTGCGGAACAAAATCTTAACTCTACAATGTAACACATACACATAATACCGCAACAAACTTTATTAAAATACTCTGTACATTATTACTGTATATTATATTTGTATAGTACTTAATAATAAATTGAGAAAAAAGTAAGAATAAGGTGTCTGACTATTAATGGGGACGTGTGAGGTGACGAGAGGGTGGGAGGGAGGACGGGAGGGAAGGTTGTGTGTGATCATGAGCCGCTTGTACGAGCCACTGCCTGTGTAAAATTAGAGTAGATTAGATATTTTAGTGATTGAGTTAGTGATTTTATAGACTCAAATTTCCGTTATAACGAATCTTACTCCCGTTATACTGAATCTTATTCCTTTGTTAATCATTTCCGTTAAAGCGAAATTCCGTAAATTGAATTTCCGTAAAGCGAGGGATTACTGTACTCGTTAGGATAATATCAACATGGCAAAGGTTGCAGGTTCCGTCACCTCAGAATTGACTTAATAACTTAAATTAACTCACTTTGATATTATTCAGGCGATTAAAGGAGCCTATCCAGTATCCACTATCAGAACCTATGTTGATTTACTCGTACTATGCCTCAGCATCCTCAAAAATTAATTCGTATACTTTGATTTAGGGGGTGCTGCACCATGAATCTAATCTTCGACTACAAAGGTGCAAATATGTTTCTGGCTCTGCATTAAAATTTACAAAGAATTAAAATTTCTGAGAATTCTTGCAACTACTTTCAGACTAAATACTGGTAGCTTCACGTACCTTTAGTAGTATGGGCGAAAAAGGAGAGAGTGCAATACAATTGCAAATGTTGATCAATGGGGCATAATGATATGCAACAAAGGGGGAATGTTGCAAGATGTTATGCAACAAAGGGGAGGGGGAATGTTGCAAGAGCAACAAGGGTTATGCAACTTGGAGGCGGAGTTATCCCCCAAGAGAAAGAGAGAGGAGAAGGGTAGAGAGGAAGAGAGGTATTCGCTTGACAGGAGCCAAGCGCATATTAAGACTTCAGCCTAGCGGCCATTGTCTTAATATGTTCCTAATCAACCAGCTGGCTTAATCAGCCAGTTGGCTTATCTGGCTGAGCTGGTAGATTGCGCTACTTATTTAATTGAAGCATATATTTTCGCTTAACCAGCCAGTTGACTTAGAAATCGTAATTGGCTTGTTCAGGTGTACATTATTAGGGTTGCCAGATTGTGCTATCCATTTGGGGCATTGGTTTCTGCGCGCATGTAGAGGAATTACGACATTTGATTGAGTGAGGCCCGTGGTGTAATGGTTATCATATCTGACCGGCAATCGGAACATCCCGGGTTCGATTCCCGGGTGGTTACCTCATTTTTTCATTTGTTTCGTTCTTTCGCTCTCATCTTGCGCGGAATATTCTCCTATACAAAGCGTCGTTCTTTACGTTAATTATACTGCGTGTTTGCAGTTATAATGTATATAATGTTACGGTATGCGGGAGGTGCCCCTTTGGGGGATTGGTTTCTGCGCGCATGTAGAGGAATTACGACATTTGATTGAGTGAGGCCCGTGGTGTAATGGTTATCATATCTGACCGGCAATCGGAAGATCCCGGGTTCGATTCCCGGGTGGTTACCTCATTTTTTCATTTGTTTCGTTCTTTCGCTCTCATCTTGCGCGGAATATTCTCCTATACAAAGCGTCGTTCTTTACGTTAATTATACTGCGTGTTTGCAGTTATAATGTATATAATGTTACGGCATGCGGGAGGTGCCCCTTTGGGGCATTGGTTTCTGCGCGCATGTAGAGGAATTACGACATTTGATTGAGTGAGGCCCGTGGTGTAATGGTTATCATATCTGACCGGCAATCGGAAGATCCGGGTTCGATTCCCGGGTGGTTACCTCATTTTTTCATTTGTTTCGTTCTTTCGCTCTCATCTTGCGCGGAATATTCTCCTATACAAAGCGTCGTTCTTTACGTTAATTATACTGTGTGTTTGCAGTTATAATGTATATAATGTTACGGTATGCGGGAGGTGCCCCTTTGGGGCATTGGTTTCTGCGCGCATGTAGAGGAATTACGACATTTGATTGAGTGAGGCCCGTGGTGTAATGGTTATCATATCTGACCGGCAATCGGAAGATCCCGGGTTCGATTCCCGGGTGGTTACCTCATTTTTTCATTTGTTTCGTTCTTTCGCTCTCATCTTGCGCGGGATATTCTCCTATACAAAGCGTCGTTCTTTACGTTAATTATACTGCGTGTTTGCAGTTATAATGTATATAATGTTACGGTATGCGGGAGGTGCCCCTTTGGGGCATTGGTTTCTGCGCGCATGTAGAGGAATTACGACATTTGATTGAGTGAGGCCCGTGGTGTAATGGTTATCATATCTGACCGGCAATCGGAACATCCCGGGTTCGATTCCCGGGTGGTTACCTCATTTTTCCATTTGTTTCGTTCTTTCGCTCTCATCTTGCGCGGAATATTCTCCTATACAAAGCGTCGTTCTTTACGTTAATTATACTGCGTGTTTGCAGTTATAATGTATATAATGTTACGGCATGCGGGAGGTGCCCCTTTCGGGCATTGGTTTCTGCGCGCATGTAGAGGAATTACGACATTTGATTGAGTGAGGCCCGTGGTGTAATGGTTATCATATCTGACCGGCAATCGGAAGATCCGGGTTCGATTCCCGGTGTAGTTACCTCATTTTTTCATTTGTTTCGTTCTTTCGCTCTCATCTTGCGCGGAATATTCTCCTATACAAAGCGTCGTTCTTTACGTTAATTATACTGCGTGTTTGCAGTTATAATGTATATAATGTTACGGCATGCGGAAGGTGCCCCTTTGGGGCATTGGTTTCTGCGCGCATGTAGAGGAATTACGACATTTGATTGAGTGAGGCCCGTGGTGTAATGGTTATCATATCTGACCGGCAATCGGAACATCCCGGGTTCGATTCCCGGGTGGTTACCTCATTTTTTAATTTGTTTCGTTCTTTCGCTCTCATCTTGCGCGGAATATTCTCCTATACAAAGCGTCGTTCTTTACGTTAATTATACTGCGTGTTTGCATTTATAATCTATATAATATAATAAGAGAGCTGTCCGTCTGTCCGTCTGTCCGTCACACTTTCAGAAATTGTGAGAAAAAATTCAGAAATTGTAAAAAAAATTCAGAAATTGTATTACGGGCGGCAATGTGAAGCTCAAGATTTTCATGACTGAGTTTTTTCTGTAGTTTAGCAATGGGGGAAGGGTGGGGGTGGGGGTAATCGGGGATGGGTGGGGTAATGGGGAGGGGTGGGGGTAATGGGGGAGCGGGTTAGCCCCCAAGTTGTATGAATGGGGGTGAGGAGGTTTTGGGAGATACCAGATTCAGAAATGTTGACACAATGTGAAGCTCAAAATTTTCACGGCTGGGTTCTTTTTTTGTAGTTTAGCCTGTCTAACCGTCAGCGAAGCGGCGGGAACTGTACTAGTGTTATAATGTTACGGTATGCGGGAGGTGCCCCTTTGGGGCATTGGTTTCTGCGCGCATGTAGAGGAATTACGACATTTGATTGAGTGAGGCCCGTGGTGTAATGGTTAGCATATCTGACCGGCAATCGGAAGATCCCGGGTTCGATTCCCGGGTGGTTACCTCATTTTTTCATTTGTTTCGTTCTTTCGCTCTCATCTTGCGCGGAATATTCTCCTATACAAAGCGTCGTTCTTTACGATATATATATATATATATATATATATATATATATATATATATATATATACACACACACACACACAATTAAATAATTAAATAAATAAATATACATCAAAATACTTCATGTTCTACAGTGCAAAACGCTAAACTCACACGTAATCGAATCTACATTCACATCGTTATTACTTTGCACTACACGGTAAAACCGTCCAAGCAATACTTCACCGCTCAAGTTATACGGATACCTATACTCGATATAAATGGCTTTCATATCGTTCAATACTATTTTTGTGCCCACTTTACATTCGGTTGGCAAGTTATCTTTAAACACGGCTAGAATACACGCACTAAGAGGTCATCGTTAACCACAACATCATTATTAAATACAAGTTTATAAACACTCTTTTCCAATCGAGGGTTTTTTTTCTTACCGTCCCGAGCTTTTCAGTCGTGAACTCTTCTTCATTCTGCATAGCGGCAATTGAAATAATCTTCCAAGTCGTAACGACAGCTACTCATTATATTGAGATACAGTTCTTCAGGGTGAACAGTGTAGGCAAGCTCTGCCCTGTACAGCTCAAGTGCTTTGTACCAAAGTTCGGGATATTTCGAAGAGTCTAAACCTTTTAAATATGCATCCAGCTCTAGACCATTCCCGCGTTGTTCATTCCTACATTCGATAAATCCGACGAGCAGTGCGGTGTATGCGTATTCAAGAACCGTGTCAAAATAAATCAGATCCGTAACACGAGCGTCTAATATAGGCTTCAGCTTGCGGAATCCGCCGATTTCAAACATTCTGTCGAGGATGAAACGGTTTCGCGTAAGGACAAGAACGTTATTATCAGATGCATTCTTCCACATCAGTCATATATCAATGTATGGCTGATCGTTATTTATACACAACGTGCAAACAACGGCATATGAGGGGGCATCACTAATCTGGTCTCTTCTTGTACCTACACCTGCAGGTATTTTATAACAGTCCTCTCCCCACTTCTCAACTATCACGAAGACTCTATTCATCTCCTCAACACTTAAATAAATAACATTACGTTTACCAGAGTTTGCTTGCCTGCAAATCGTTTCAAGTACATAGTTAATGGTGCCGGTTTCACGCCTGAATACGCGCGATGACTTCGTCACGGACACATCGTACGCGGCGTTGAGAATGCTTCTCAAAGGAAGTTCCATCGTATTCACACGTCTAGTCGGTTCAAACTCTGAGATGACTATGAGCCACAGGTGGGCGGATCGGCTCGACGGGCGGAGTGAGTCACGCTGAGGAAACGTGTACGGGTTTGTTCGAACTCGTGTGTTTCGAAGGGGTGAGGTACACGGATGGGCGGCTCGATGGGGGGGGGGGAGAGTCACATCATAAACTGCTGAAGCGTTTACAGGCTTGTTTGAATACGTGCGCCCATTATACTGGACAAACAGAATTTTCCGCTACATGAAGCAATACCGGCTTTAATGTTTTATTACTCACCAGACGTTCATTTCCACAAACTAAACATCTTCACAATCCGGTGCACTATTTGAGAGAAACATATGCACATATTTATACTCGTCTCGAAAGTCTGTTAAAAACTCACACAAGCCATTAGCCACAACCTCACGACAAACCTCGTCATGATATATATTAATATAGTGGTAAAAATACTTAAGATTCTCCATGATGACAAGATTTACATTCTCAGCAGTAGGGTACGAGTAGTAGGTATGATGTAACATGACATAATATCGATTGTCATACCATTCATCAACAAGACTCACTATCCATAACCGTTGCTTATCTTCTGAACGTGTTGTTTCTTCTACTTCGCGGTATATGTGAGCTTTTATAAAGGTTAGGTCTACAACATACTTCAATACATCGTTTGTACTACGAAATCCTACAATGCCCTCGCCAGAAGACTCGTAGAGTATTTGAACATCTTGGTCCTTCGCACGGCTCAATGTAGCCTTAAAATTATCAAAGGAGGGGGGAATAGGGAGTTTTTCAGTATCCACTACATCTTGGAACTTTGCTGAATACCACTTCATAAACGTTGAACACGCAATATTAAAGGTAGCCATTACTATTTTTCGTCTACGCGGGAGAATACACGTCTGAGCTCAAGGGTATGTAGAGGTCAACTGAGCACGCAGGGATAAAGATATGCTCAGGTAGTGGCAAGAGTCACGTGACCAATCTTACAGTGGGGCGGAGCTTGGCTTTTTACTGTACACACACACACACACACACACACGCACGCAAAGGAGAACATGAAACCTTAATTGTAGCAAATATACGTGATAAATAAACATACCGTTAACAATACACATACAGTATATATAAATACAATCAAGGATTAAGGTAGCCAAAGGGTACGGTATCATAGGTACCAGGCACCTGGTAACGCTTCCTATAGGTGTTACAGCATACCTTCGTGCCCTAAGTTCCTTCACGCCCCCAGTTTCTGCACCCGAAAATTGTGCGCCCCCACATCAGTTGGGGTGGCTGGTCACCCTCATCTTCCAAGCACACTAGATCCTTCAACGAGTCAAAGTTAACGACTCGACGGTTCGCATGGTTAAGCGTGATACCCTTAGCCTTCACGATATACTTCGTATCATCCCCTATCCTCACCCGTACCCCATAGGTTTTTGGCCCTGTTGACACAAACGAGTCTGCGTATGCACCATCACCATACTCATCCTTGATCTCGTCAGTTAGCTCTCCGAGGAATTCCTCAATAGCAAGCATGTATTCACCCTCCCTCGCTATGAATATCACGCTATCTGTGTCAGCGTACAGCACCCTCCGTCCAAGAGAGTGCAGTAGACCCAAAGTTTGATGCGGGCGTAGGCCGTTGTGAAACTGGCTACAGGTATGTTTGTAACCCGTGAGGTATCTGTGGCCAGTTCGGTGATGTACTTTATTATGTAAGTATTACCTACATTCACGATCTCCATAACCTCTTTATCGGGAGTGTTGGCATAATCCCAGACTTCACTATAACGTTGTGACAAATGAACGTTCCCTTTGCCGGTATTCTGTGCAAATTTCCCCCAAAGACTGTTTAGACACAACTTTGCACTAAAGCGCTTGCCAGGCTTCTTAACAATTTTGGAACGGTCAAGCTGTATACCTTCATGGGCACGGTAACGCTGAATATAAGCCATTTTTTTCATCTTCGGTATCAACCCCTCGCGGATATCCTGATGCTTCTACTTTATCCTTCAAAAAAGCGTTTATATATGGTGTGAAAAGGTTGGGTAGTTTCTGAAACCTCCACACATCATGTATCTTCAATATTCTGTACCCGTGGCGAACGGCTAGGGTCAGCTCAGGGCTTGTATATACACCTCTGATCTTACGCTGGTTGGTTGTATGGTTACAATCACCGTTGTTCTCTCTGCGCCCTTCACGCACAGGGGAAACGAGCTTGTGATCTATAACAACGGGTAAGATCGGCATCCATAAATCGCGAGGGGGAGCACGTCTACGAAAGAGAGTCCAAAGTAGCGCTCATTCAAGTTGGCTGAAAACTCCTCGATGCAACAAGGGGGAGGGGAATGTTGCAAGATGTTATACAACAAAGCGGGAGGGGGGAATGTTGCAAGAGCAACAATGGTTATGCAACTTGGAGGGGAGTTATCCCCAAGAAAAAGAGAGAGGAGAAGGAGAGAGAGGAGGAGAGGTGTTCGCTTGACAGGAGCCAAGCGCATATTAAGACTTCAGCCGAGCGGCCGTTATCTTAATATGTTTTAATCAGCCAGTTGGCTTATCTGGCTGAGCTAGCAGATTGCGCTATTTATTTAATTAAAGCATATATTCTGGCTTAACCAGCCAGTTGACTTAGAAGGTGTAAATGGCTTGTTTAGGTGTACACTAGTGAGTTGCCAGATTGCGTTTATTTATTTAATTAAAGCATATATTCTGGCTTAACCAGCCAGTTGACTTAGAAATCGTAATTGGCTTGTTCAGGTGTAGATTATTAGGGTTGCCAGATTGTGCTGTCCAGATATTTTTGGCAGTAGGTTTAGAAATCCGTTTTAGAAGGCAGCCATTTGCTGTAATTAAATGTCGTGTACAACCAAAAGAATTAACTGAAACACTATTACATCATTCTGTTTATTTAGACGAATTAATGGATTCATTTTCACGAAATATATAGAAATAAATAAACAATGGAATATATATGATCGAAAATAGTAATAGCATAAGAAATACGTAGCGGGTATAAAGAGCAGAAGTCGTAGTAGTGGAGTTTCACGCCCTCTGTAGGCGGAAAGTATAGCTTAAATGGGTTTGTGAGCCCTCCAAACAAGCTGTCACCGCATTTGAGGGGGTCCAACACCATTGAACGTTTGATGGCCCTTATTTCTTCAAGGTACTGGGCATCTGTTTCCATCCGTGCATCATACGCATGCTCCCACACAATTTTGTGAGTGAACTGGGAGCCTATAAGTTAATCACAGTTACGGGTCCATGGGAGGCTGTCGGTGTATGAGCCAGTAAATAGCCTCGTGCCCATAACTGCGGGGGTTGTTTCTGTGAATGACTGGTAAGGTGTCTTTAGGCACGAAGTTATTCTAGAACACTGTAAAACATAATGAGGCGATCGTGGTCGCGTCTTGCAGCGGATCGCATTTGAAACGGGCTATGTACATCCTTTACTAAAGGCTTGAAAGCATACTTTAAGTACACGTACGTCATTCACGCAATAACGTTCACATTCATCACCTATATTGTATGGACTAGCTTCATTAAAACTGCTGTAGTATCGGTCAAAATCTTCACGCTCACTATCACTCATGTTGGTGTAGTTAAAGTAATGTTTGGGTGGAGGTAGTCCTACGTAATTCAAAGTTTCGTTAGTGAGGAATGTGTAAGGGAAATACCCTTTTGAAACTTCAGCGGCTACGCCCATGACCTTGGGTAGCTTTGCTAATTTACAAGGTGTGAACAGCAGAGTGTCTTTAAACTGTACATTACCTCTTTTCTGCATCTGTATTAGTTTGTTGCCTCTTTTCAAGGGATCACCTGTAAATATCGTAGATGACTCGTGTTCAAACAACTCCTTATAAAGGGACTGTGTCAAATTTCGCCCAGTTATGGGCAAGAATATACACAGTCATTTTTTTGAACTTGTCTGCTAATTTGACAATATAGGATACAAAGAGTTTCACAGGGCAGCCGAGTGCATTCTTTTTAAAAACGTTTGTCCGTTTTCCACATTTGTGGCACTCGTCACACTCGAGCTCCATGCACTCATCACAGATAGTCTGACTTACGAGTAAATGTGAAATAACTTCTTTGGCTTCAGCGTTCGTGTAAGTTTCTAAATCGTAGTACACGGTTATAGAAGGGTTATTTTTAGGCTTAGCATCTTTCATATAACACATCCCTCACTCCATCCGCCTTATATTTTTCGTGACATGTAGAACAGTGAATTTCATTGCATTTATGTTTGAAATTTCCCCAATTATCCATCATGTGAAACATACCGCACTTACAAATCCTCATTTTCCTGCAAGTGCCATTTGATTTATGGAGTTCAAAGCAATTATTATTGAAAAATATACGTCTACACACATTACATTCCCTTCTCGGTTTCTACTACACGACTTTCACATTTGGGGCTTTTACACTACTACCATGTAGCAATCTTTACAATGTTTCACCATATCATCAGCAAACTCGAGACATCCCTTACACAAATCATGATGCCTTCCATATTTTCGACTTTTATCATAACTGGCGTATAGAGCCCTTATGTTACGGATGGTGAGATACGATGTTCCTGACAATCCTAAAATAAGTAGAGGTCTTGTACGATCTCTCACGCTGCTTTTAAAAACATACACAGTCCTACGACGATCATCCATTCCAAATACGACTATACGTGCCTTCATTTCCTGCTCGGCCCTTCTCAGTTCTTCAGGACCCATATTACACTGAAACTCAAGCTTACAATCTGAAGCCAGTTTACGGGCACGCTGCACAACCGTAGGCAGCCAAATTTTCTGCGTCCAAGTATTTAGCACAGTGAATATAAGAGCTAAGATTATTACTATAAACCCACAACCACGATCGACGTTTAAATGCTTTCTGTAAATAACCGAAGAATTGAAATTAAGAGTATAAGGTGTGGCACTATGACCCGCAACCCGGAATACTCTACCAGTATCTACCATGAATATCTACCAATATCTACCATCATATCTACCATGAAGTTGTCCATATTGAAGGCTGTACTACTTTGAGAGGCTTGCATTATACGGCCCAAGATATATTCTATGTCTACAGCTGCCAAAACGTCTGAACGGTATTACTACCCAAAAATCATCTACGTCCCCATTATCTGACCCGAACCTGAAGGACAACCTCGTCCGGACTTCACGTTCGTCGCGGTTCTGAAGGGCAAACTCCACAATACGTTCAACTACACGCCGCAGTCCGTTGGTATACAGGGATCCAGGGTCAACCATGACCACGTACCGATTTCTAGTCAGGGCAGGGGTGGGGTTAGCGGTGCGCACCAACTCGAATGTTATACCATCCTCCACAGTATGAGAAGCTACTGTGGAGGAAGTACCGGAACTGAATAATGGGGTATATTTGAGGAAGGTACTATTGTGGGGGTTGTATCGTAAGACGTAGAGGGTTGGGGCTCTATTACTGGGGTCTAACAACCGGCGCATCCTGGCACGCTTTATACCTGACGTGGAGGGCTCTTCATCATGCATCCGCTTTGAACTGTCGCATGCTACAGGTGTCGCTGGTGAGGGTTCGTCAGCGGGGAAGGGCTCTGTAACTGCTCGGTCATCGGGTTCGTCTGTGATATCGATGATGGGGGGCTGTACATCGTCGTCATTCACGGTTCTGTGGAAGAAGAAAAACAAAAAATAAGGAACAGCACTCAAAATTTGTAATATTTTGTAAATGACCCACTTAGGGGTGTGACGTGTTAGAAATGGAATCTGTAAAAAAATTCAGGTTCACAAGCCCCTCCACATGTATTATATCTGGCCCTACAGGATGTGGAAAAACTGTATTTATGCTTAAAATCATTAAAGATAAGAGGCAGATGTTCTCAAAATTTGTGCATAAAGTAATATGGTGCTATTCGACGTATCAGTCAGGGTTCAACGAGTACCAAGATGAAAGTTTGTTCCACAAGGGTGTATATGACGTTAATTCGTTAAAAGGTAATGAGCATACAGTTATTGTATCATAATTGACGATCTCATGTTGGATATATGCTTTGTGACCTTCACCCGCGAAACATGTTTAGGGTGTTTCTAAGAACGAATATATTCCCAAACGAACCTGAAACGGTGTATATTCCAGAATGACAAATAGGCTGAAGAAATATCGTGTATTAATAAAAATCTGTCAATGATTACCCCGGGCACTGCAACAGATGTTTGTTAAAAATATCGACTCCGACTTTTTAAAATGCATCTGTGAAATCTGTTTTAATGTTATAAAATGTAACGTGCCAATGAAACCCCTCAGAAGGCTCGCTTACGTCGTTACAAGAATGTAATACGAGCGCTAGCTCAGAAAAGTCAAACTGTGTGGAAGAAAAAGCGAATTATTGTACAAAGAGGAGGATCATTCCTACCCATCTTATTTTCAGTTTTGGGGCCTTTACTGACTAGATTAATATCTACAGATCTACAGAAGCTAAGGCTAACAAAGACCCTAAGATCCACTCTAAGGCTAGCCCGAGAGAAAGGAGAGAGTAGGGGGTTAAGAGAAGAGAGGAGAATAAGGGGTTAAGTAAGGAGCAACACCTATCATTCGTGGGTTAACATTCATTCAGAAAAAGAGGGAAAAAGTCTCACCATCATCATCCGCCGGCCACTGCCGACAAGTCAGAAAATAGTCGGAGAATATAGGAGAGGGGTGAAAGATGAAAAGAAGTAAAATAAGAACGCTTACAAACCATGCAAACAGTCTTAACTCACTGTCATACCATGCAAACTACAAACATGCAAGAAAAGAGTTAGAGACATGCAAAGTAAGGAGGATAAGAAAAAAAAAAAAAGTAGGTAAAGTTAAACAAAAAGTGGGTTAGTTTACGCTATGAGCTACATCTACATTCGTATTAGTCTAATTTTTTTTTTTTTTTTTTTTTTTATTGCTGGCATCACACGCTGGCATGTCACAAGCTGGCATTCATCGTCGACAGACTCATCCTCGAGCACCACCACCAGAGCTCCTGTTGTTAACTTTCTTTTTTAATTTTAAACAACGTTAATATTTTTAAAATGTCTGTCAAGACGGTTCTTAAACACATTAACGCTGGTAGAATGAACGACTGACGCGGGAAGATTATTCCATTTATCAATTACTTAAACGTAAAGAAGTTTTTAGCGATATTAGTAATGAAACGTCTGCCACGCAACTTGAATCCGTTATTGCGAGTATTACTATTATCGAAAGTGAACAATTTGTCAAAATTTACGTTATCGATGTTATTAACGATTTTGAAAACTTCAATAAGCTCCCCCCTTAATCTCCTAGTTTCGAGTGAATACAAGTCTAACACTTTAATCCTATCTTCATAAGGCTTATTGCGCAATGCCGGAATAAGTTTCGTGGCACGACGCTGAACCCTTTCTAACCTATCAATATCCTCACGCAAGTACGGGCACCAAAATTGAACGGCATATTCCAAATGAGGCCTGACTAGGGACTTGTAAAGGGGCAATATAATATCCTTCGATTTAAATTCGAAATTACGCGCTATGAAGCCTAACATCCTATTAGCTTTTGCGCAAGACTCCAGGCACTGGTTCCTAACCTTTAAATCTTTAGTTACGCGTACGCCTAAATCTACTTCCTCGTCAACGCTCGCTAAATCCCTATCATCCATCGTGATGATGATCTACAGATCTACAGATCTACAGAAGCTAAGGCTAACAAAGACCCTAAGATCCACTCTAAGGCTAGCCCGAGAGAAAGGAGAGAGTAGGGGGTTAAGAGAAGAGAGGAGAATAAGGGGTTAAGTAAGGAGCAACACCTATCATTCGTGGGTTAACATTCATTCAGAAAAAGAGGGAAAAAGTCTCACCATCATCATCCGCCGGCCACTGCCGACAAGTCAGAAAAATAGTCGGAGAATATAGGAGAGGGGTGAAAGATGAAAAGAAGTAAAATAAGAACGCTTACAAACCATGCAAACAGTCTTAACTCACTGTCATACCATGCAAACTACAAACATGCAAGAAAAGAGTTAGAGACATGCAAAGTAAGGAGGATAAGAAAAAAAAAAAAAGTAGGTAAAGTTAAACAAAAAGTGGGTTAGTTTACGCTATGAGCTACATCTACATTCGTGTTAGTCATTTTTTTTTTTTTTTTTTTTTTATTGCTGGCATCACGCTGGCATGTCACAAGCTGGCATTCATCGTCAACAGACTCATCCTCGAGCACCACCACCAGAGCTCCTGTTGTTAACTTTCTTTTTTAATTTTAAACAACGTTAATATTTTTAAAATGTCTGTCAAGACGGTTCTTAAACACATTAACGCTGGTAGAATGAACGACTGACGCGGGAAGATTATTCCATTTATCAATTACTTTAAACGTAAAGAAGTTTTTAGCGATATTAGTAATGAAACGTCTGCCACGCAACTTGAATCCGTTATTGCGAGTATTACTATTATCGAAAGTGAACAATTTGTCAAAATTTACGTTATCGATGTTATTAACGATTTTGAAAACTTCAATAAGCTCCCCCCTTAATCTCCTAGTTTCGAGTGAATACAAGTCTAACACTTTAATCCTATCTTCATAAGGCTTATTGCGCAATGCCGGAATAAGTTTCGTGGCACGACGCTGAACCCTTTCTAACCTATCAATATCCTCACGCAAGTACGGGCACCAAAACTGAACGGCATATTCCAAATGAGGCCTGACTAGGGACTTGTAAAGGGGCAATATAATATCCTTCGATTTAAATTCGAAATTACGCGCTATGAAGCCTAACATCCTATTAGCTTTTGCGCAAGACTCCAGGCACTGGTTCCTAACCTTTAAATCTTTAGTTACGCGTACGCCTAAATCTACTTCCTCGTCAACGCTCGCTAAATCCCTATCCATCCATCGTGATTCCGCACGAGATGTATGCTTCATTGCAAAGTTAAAAGATTCCAGACACGGCTCTAGAACCCCGTAAAAGTAGACTTAAAAGAATGGAAAGCAAGTTGCTAGCCCTATTAAACAGTGAAAAGTCACCTGATGAGAAAAGGATTCTGTACCAAGAGGCTTTGCAGAAATTTCTTCATGAGTACAAAGATTATAAGAATCCGACAGAGCTCCCCGTGGTTATTAGGCACAGCGCGAGCAGCGCTGAGCATGGCGACACAGGACCTGGGCCCGACGTTAGAGATGGCCAACCAAAGAACAACGAAGCACAACACATCGAACATGTGTTAAAAAACAGTCTCCCACATACATTAAGGAATAAAGGCTTAAGTTTTTATAATCTATTGAGTAAGGACCTCATCATACAGTGGGCCGATACAGGCGAGGTCATTGATGAAGGAACAAGGGTACAAGGATCCAACATCGTTGACATTGTTCATGATCTGGTGAGAAAGTGGGACAGGCCCTCACCAACAGGATGGAAGCATATTAAGGCAAGACTACAACAAATAAATGTCCCCAAAACATTGATAGGTAATCTGAATAGGTTAAAAGACCTGGATCAAGTCTCGCATGTGTCACAACTGAGTACGCCATCGCCCCCAGCAGCAGCGTCTCTGAAGAAGAGAAAGAAGAGAACAAACGGCCAACCTTATCCACGTGTCTCTAAAATATGCAAATGGCTAACATACTGAGTAAACGCTATCATGACATTTCTAACCCCGCCTCCTATGGTGGCGTTAATAGACTGTACAGAGGTGTTTACGGAGTAGGGAAAAAAGATGTTGAGCGGTTTTTGCGGGAGCAGGATGCTTATACACTTCATAAACCGGTGAGAAAAAGGTTTAAAACGGGCAAGACAACAGCGGCTTCGATTGACTCTATTTGGCAAGCGGATTTAACAGACATGCAAAGATATTCAGTGTATAATGACGGATACCGCTACATCCTATTCATAACACAGGTCAACAAAAATAAAAAAAAATTTCGTTGCCAAGGAAATTCGTACGAATTTAGGGTATTTTGGGGTTGCTGAATTCCAAAATGAAAGTAGTTTTTCCGATTTGGCTCTAGTTCTTGAGATAATGAATACCCTCAATTAATAGGAAACGTAACCATAACGCGTGCATATGGGAAACTACCGGAACATTCTAGATGGTGAGACCGAATAAAATGCCATTGTGTATTTCATGTGTTTACTTTTGTATGATTTGAGACAATTTCAGTGCGATTTGTAAGTAGGCTCCGCCTGAACATTAAATTTTTTGCATTTTTACGTGTTTCAATGGGGTACCAATTATCTCATAAATTAGAGCCAATCTAGCAAAACCGATGTCATATTCGGAATCAGCACCACAAAGTTACCCCAAAATCACTCTAATATGATTGGCAATAAAATGAGTGTTGACCAGTGTAATAGATGTATTCTCTAAATATCTGTGGCTAATTTCAATGAAAAATAAATCGCCTGAAACAGTTGCTAAAGCGACCAAAACGTTGATGTTAAAAGAAAAAAGGGTTCCTGGCTATTTTTGTACGGATATGGGGGAAAGAATTTATAGGTCGCGCTTTTCAGAACATGATTACAGAGTTTAATATAAGTTACTACACTAGCAGTTCTATACATAAGGCCTCTTTAGCTGAAAGAGTTCAACGTACCATAAAGGAACGCATGCATCGCTATTTTACACATAAAAACCACATACAGATATATAAACGTTCTCGGGTCATTGGCATCATCATACAACCTTCACACCACCGTACGATCGGCACAACACCTAACGAAGTTTTAGAAAGAGGTACGCTGCCAGAGGTGAGAAGAGATGGAGCACCGCCACCACACTCTACACATTTCAAAATCAATGATTATGTAAGGCTATCACGTTCGGGAAATAAATTCACGAAGGGATTTGAGCAAGGATGGACACGTGAGATTTTTAAAGTGCGTGCTATGAGACCTAAAGGCGAGATAATGATGTATTACGTTGAAGATTTGAATGGGGAAGAGATCGCTGGAGGCTTTTACCGCGAGGAGTTGCAGAAAGTGACATTTAATTTAGGAAAAAGTGTGTTTAAAATTGAAAAAATTTAGGCAGCAAAGGTTCAGGAAAGAGAAAAATGTACCTGGTGAAATGGCTGGGTTACCCAGAAAGCTTCAACACCTATATAAAAGCTGCTGCAATAATGAAGCTTAATAGTATGCAACATGGCGCCTAGCCACTTCTATGTCACACTCCCGTCCTCCTCTCTCTGTCTGTACATCCTAACAACACCCTGGCCAACTTTGTGACAGAACTCCACGGACCCATTGAATTGGAGCGTGATTCGTATGAGGTGGGTTTATGTGAACTCCAGTTAGTCTCCAAATTTTTAACTCTTGAAAATGAGCAAATCATATTTCTGATCCTTAGAAGAATCGATGAGTGCGAAAAATTAGACATAACCTTAGACAATACTATGCGATCAGTCCTGTTCGGTGAGGTGCAGTACTATAGCACAAATGTCGCTAGGAATCGGCATTATGACAGCCATGGACATTGTGACGGGGTTAAACAAGAGTCTTGAAAAGTCGTACCTGACAAACGATTTACTTTTTGAAGTCGTAAACATAGACACGACTGCATGCACATTGAAGTTAAAATCAACGCTTAGTAGAAATATTAAAGATAAAGAGCTGTTCACAATGTGGCCTAGGGCCGACATAGCGCAGCTCTCCAAAGAGATACCTTTCACGAGGCACAGCATGACTTGTCCAGCTTAATGTATCAATTCAATTGAAGATGGAGAAATTGGGTGAAAGCTCTCCACCCCAGACATGTGCTATATTTACAGCAATATCGTAGAGCACCAATTTGTTGGGGACACCCAGGCGCGCCTCCTGCGCATTGCACACATCCCCAACCATAGAGGGAAAAGTTTGAGCATTACAGATGACAAGCCCCATTATGTGAATGTTGCGACTAATCTATTAACCAACATCTCGATATATATAAGAACGATTGAGGGAAAAAATTTCCCATTCGGTGATGGGAGCTTAACAGTGAAACTACACTTTCGTCGTTTATAATGACCCGAAGGCCATTCACAGTCTATCGAGGAGTGAATACCAGCGTGGGAGTGGGCTTGGATCCATTTTTTCATCCATACTACGCACCGCTGTCCCACTGTTGAAGAGGGGTGCTAGATACCTAGGGAGGAAGGCGTTACAAACAGGTTTTAACGCGGCAGAAGACATAATGGGTGGAACTAAGCCTAAAGAAGCTCTAAAAAAACATTTAAAACGTACACGGGACGAAATCATCAAAGATGCAAAGAAAAATGCGTGGTGGCGGAAAGAAGAGATCTGCCAGGAAGAAGGGGTTACCATCACGTGGCGCTAAACGTAAAAGGAAAAAAAAAAAGAAGTGCTCTAAGCGTATGAAACCTATGGCTGATCATTTTTTTAACTGATATAAGCTGAGGACACTACTCTCACGAATCATAGGCTGATTACTAGTTGTCGAGAGAAGTGGCACTATCTCTGACTCGTCATGGCGCGTTTCATCCATCCGTGTAGTTCACAATGCTGTAAATCGGAACTGTCCCTCTTTGATATGCCCCCACTCAGGTCTCTATTGAGCATAGCGACTTTATTACAATTAACCCATTAAACACAATTAGTTCGCCGAGTGCCCCTATAGAATTCGTGATACCCAACTCAGGCCCTTACTTTTTTGACCCGAGCTGCATGCACATGTACGCTAAACTGCGTATAGCCAATTTAGATGGAACGGACTGCGATGATAGTTACTCAGCATACCCTGAAACCAACTTTTTACACACCATATTCAGCCAGTGTGAGGTGTATTTAAATCAGGTTAACATTTCAGCAGGAACGGGGTATTATCACCTACAAGCCTATCTGGAAAATGTTCTCAACTTTTCAAAAGAAGCGAAGGACACCTTTTTAACAGCCGAGGGCTTTTATCAGACTAAAGATGAAAATGATATAAATGATAAATTTAAAAATTCTAAAAAAAAGATATACGATGTGTTTTGGACGTCTTCATACAGATTTCACATTCCAGGAGAAACTGCTTATGAACGGTGGATATGAAGTAAGCTCACCCGCACGAGTCCTGAGATCTGCATAAATCTGGGGTCTGATCAAGAAGAGGCGCGAAACCCGTTGTGATTCACATCATGGAGGCGTATTTGCGTATACGCCGAGTGAAATTAAGTTCGCCAAAACAAATAGAAATTGAGAAAGACTTAATACACGCCACAGTAAAATACCCAATTAACAGGGTACAGATCAAACTATACACGGTGCCCGCCGGGTTGGCCTCGAAGCAACTAGAAAACGTGGCCCTTGGAGTCCTACCTAAAAGGATATTAATTGGAATGCAGGACCACGCCTCGACGAATGGAAAATATAAAAAGAGTGCCTTTAAATTCGAGAATTTCGGCCTTAAAAATATAACTCTATACGTAAATGGCATCGCGTTGGGAGGGACTACGATTACGGACTACTCATCAGACGCTGTGTTCCCGCTCTGCGCGAGAGCTTATAGTAGTCTGGCTCATAATACAGGTGCCTGTGATGAGCTTGGGTTCGGCGTAACGCAGAAAGAATTTGCTGAAGAATTTAACATTTATTCATTTGATGTTACGCCTGACTTGTCTGCTGGCGTAAATGCGCACTTAAGTTCACAACTTAGTGGGAATATCTCTGTCAGGTTGGAATTTGCCAAGCCTATAGACGTTCCTATTAGTGTACTCGTGTACCTCGAATCACAAGCACTAATAGAAGTTGATCGTTTCAGGAACGTGGTCACAGACTTTTAAAATGGACGCGAATACACTCCAGAGAGTAATGAAAAGTGACCGAATCACACGCTCCAAATTTATCGGTGTGTTTGCGAAGAATGAAATATTGAAATTGCCAACTACGAGAAACTGGTACGGGGTTATCGTTAACACCGACATTGTGGGGGTGAGGGGATTCATTGGTTTGCAATCTATTTTAAAAATAGGGAAAGAATGTACTATTTTGACTCACTCGGCACTCAGCCCTGGAATGATTCTGTGGTTGTACAGTTTATCGAACAGATACATGTACCTGAGATTGTATGGAACCGTATCGCTTTCAAGGATATTATAGCAACACGTGCAGCATGTACGCACGGGTTTTATAAATTTTTTAAAATTATTCGATTTGTGCGACACTGAAATGAACGATAAAACGGTATGCAGACAGATAAAAAAAAGGTTCCCATATGTTAGCACCCGCTGTATTGTGTAAAGGTGTATATCTATATTGTGTAAAGGCCTATTTGTAGCCATTAAGACTTATTTAATGGACACTGGTTCCGCTTTGTACATGTTTTCTACCATTTAATAAATTAAATGAAAATACAATGTGTTTTGTTCTTAACCCCCAAAAATACTTACACTAGTTCCTCGATGACCTGACATTCGTTGGATTGGATGTGAGCCAATACCTCGACCTCTGTGTTCAGATCGCTGGTTCGGTTGTGGGGTAAAGCATCCATATCACTTATTCCCCTTTCATCAAAACGAAAAGTAGCTATAACACGATCAAGTTCCGCATCGGTCCTATAAAGTTAAGTAAAAATAAAGTTTAATTAAAGAGCTACAATAAGAGAAAATGCCACGAATTTTAAAAATTATAATAAAAAAGCAGATATCCTGACAGTTTTCAAAAGTAGAGTGCTAAGACATCGTCTGCCGACACCGGGTCTCGATCCCGGGCCCGCAGGCAATTCTTAAAAGTTTTTAATATTTCTAAAATCCTACTGGGGAGCTGTCTTTAAATTATCGAGAAATGTATTATAAAGCCCACCATATATATATATATATATATATATATATATATATATATATATGACGAAATAACCACGAAGGAAACAGAATGGGCAAAACAAGTGCACTAATTTACGGCTCAAAAGGAAGATTAGCTGTGTGTGCTAAGACATCTCAGAGAATAATTAAAAGCGAGTACGCTAATTTACTGCTCAAAAGTAAGATTAGCTGGATGTGCTATGCTCCGCCTGCCTGCAACGGGTCTCGAACCCGCAGACAATTAATAGTTTTTAATATTTCTATTGTAAGTTTTTAATATTTCTACAATCCTACCTGTACAACTTTCTGTAAATTTTTAAATTATCAAGAAATGTGCAAATAAAACAATATATATATATATATATATATATATATATATATATATATATATATATATATATATATATATCCGAAATAACTACGAAGGAAACAGAGAATGGGCGAAAGAAGTGCACTAATTTACAGCTCAAACGGAAGATTAGCTGTGTGTGCTAAGATATCTCAGAGAATAATTAAAAGCGAGTACGTTAATTTACAGCTCAAAAGTAAGATTAGCTGGGTGTGCTATGCTCCGTCTGCCTGCAACGGGTCTCGAACTCGCAGACAATTCTTAATAGTTTTTAATATTTCTATTGTGAGTTTTTAATATTTCTAAAATCCTACTGGGGAGCTGTCTTTAAATTTTTAAATTATCAAGAAATGTGCAAATAAAACACACATAATATATATATATATATATATATATATATATATATATATATATATATATATATATATATATATATATATGCCGAAATAACCGCGAAGGAAACAGAATGAGACAATAATTAAAAATATTTTTCAAAACACATTTATTGTGGCCTTTTATAAGTTAACACTGATTGAAACGTTATATATAGACCGAGAATAAAGCACAAACTATTTTCAAAACGCATTTATTATGGCCTTTTATAAGTTAACACCGAATGAACCGCATAACGTCACCATATATATATATATATATATATATATATATATATATATATATATATATATATATATATATACCGTATATAGATAACCACGAAGAAACACAATAATTAAAAACATTGAATGAACCGCAGTATGTATAATCACAAATTAATCACTTACATTTCAAATGAGTTGTCCGTTGGATCTTGCAATGTTTCGCAAATTTCTGTAACAGTCTGCGTGGATAGAAGTTCATTCTGGTCCACCGCGTTAAAAATTAGACGCGTTGCCTCAGCATAGAAATCGCCATCTTCAAACAATTCGGGGGAGCTGTATAACTGGCTCATGGTGTATATTTCAAAAGCACTAAGCAAGAAAAATCACTGAAATGAGGCTCTGAGATGAAAGTGCCGCCTTTTATAAATGGGATCGTGATCAAACCACAACACACGAAACGCGATCTTCCTATTGGCTATCGGTAAATTTTGGGCGGCGGAGCTTGACACGTAGGCCTGCATAGTGGCCAAACATAGATTCTGGGTTCCGCCCACAGGGCTGTGATTGGCTGCCCCGTGAAATCTGGGGCGTGTCAGATATTCCCATTCGTAGAGAGAGAGAAACGCGTTGTTTTTATTTTGTATTCGGCCCCGAGAGAGAGAGAGAGGGAAAGAGAGAGCGAGAGGGAGAGAGCGAGGAACTTGACGTGGATGGTTTGTGAATCGGTTTATGGTGCCCTATCTAAAATAGGATCGGGAAAAATTTATTGTCTCTAAAGTACAGGGTGTCCCAGAATTAACTATCTATTTCAATGAAATCGGACAAATTTTTTAAAAACACACTTTTATTTATGTTTATCATGTTTAATATGTGTTAAAAATGTATAAATTTCTAAATTTTTTTCATAATTTTATTTTCATAATTTTTTCATTATCTGGTCCAATGAAAGACCGTCTGAAGTCATAGAATGGCAAAGAGACTCTCCAAAAGTTAACGTGTGGCTTGGAATGACCAAATCCAAAATTTATGGTGCTGCATCTTGTTGAAACACAACATTATCAAGAATGCCATCATCAAGAAGCTGTGGTTCGAGAAACTGCTGAAGCATATCAAGGTAGACGGTACCTGTTACAGTTGCTTCCGCAAAGAAGAATGGGCCATAAATTTTGGATTTGGTCATTCCAAGCCAAACGTTAACTTTTGGAGAGTCTCTTTGCCATTCTATGACTTCAGACGGTCTTTCATTGGACCAGATAATGAAAAAATTACGAAAATAAAATTATGAAAAAAATTTACAAATTTATACATTTTTAACACATTAAACATGATAAACATAAATAAAAGTGTGTTTTTAAAAAATTTGTCCGATTTCATTGAAATAGATAGTTAATTCTGGGACACCCTGTATAAAGCTGGAAGAAGAAAACCCATCAGTGCGCGAAGTTCTTCAGCCCTTCGAGACAGTTCCTCCCATCTGTAAAGTTTATTGTATCCCGGAATTCTTATACAATACAATAAATAAATTTTAAAAAAATGGCAGAGTATTCCGGATTGCGGGTCATTAACCCCAAAGTTTATGATCTCGAAATAAACCCCTGCGAAAAGTTTATTTATTGGAATTTTAAAATCGATATTATCTATTGCTTCCGCCAAACTGTCGCCACGAAACGCAATTTTCAGAACGATGTTTAATATATATATATTCCATAAATATTTATGATCTTCTATTGTTCAGCTGTTTACTTCGTTTAATTAGGAAATGTTCAGGAGGGAATTTGATTATACTGTCCTACCTTCTCTCCATTTCCCTCAAGTTTTACACTCCAACTTAGAGGAGAGAGAGAGAGAGAGAGAGAGAGAGAGAGAGAGAGAGATTTGTACATATATAGGATCACCTTTGCTTTCGATACAATAAATAAATTTTAAAAAATAACAGAGATGTGTGATGTAGCGGGTCATTAAACACCAAAGTTTATTTCGCTGTCATAAACTGCTCCAAACACAATTTTCAGAACGGTGTTTAGCATAATTGTGTACACATATTATATATATATTATATATATATATATATATATATAGCGAGAGAGAGAGGTAGAGAGAGCGAGAGAGAGAGAGGGGAGAGAGAGAGAGAGAGAGAGAGAGAGAGAGAGAAGGAGAGAGGGAGAGAGAGAGAGCGAGAGAGGGCGAGAGGGAGAGAGAGAAAGAGCGAGAGGGAGAGAGGGAGAGAGAGAGCTAGAGGGAGAGAGAAAGGGAGAGCGAGAGAGAGAGCGAGAGGGGGAGAGAGAGCGAGAGGGAGAGCGATCCCTGCTAGGGAACCCTGGCTACCCATTTATCTACCAACCGTGGAAGGACACGCCGCCACCGGGTCTCGAACCCTGCCCATATAATCGTGTGTGCGTAATATTTTATGGGTGTATAGACGGGTGTGAACGTGTCAAAACGAGGTATACACTGTGCCAACTGGCTGATAGTGCCTGGAGGCACTGGCTGATTAGGGACCTATAAGACAACGGCCGCTCGGCTGAAGTCTTAATATGAGCTTAGCTCCTGTCAAGCGAACACCTCTCTTCCTCTCTCTCCTTCTCCTCTCTCTTTCTCTTGGGGGATAACTCCGCCTCCAAGTTGCATAACCCTTGTTGCTCTTACAACACTCCCCCTCCCCCTTTGTTTCATAACATTTTGCAACATTCCCCCCCCTTGTTGCATAACCTTATGCAATATTGATCGACATTTGCAATTGCATTGCACTCTCTCCTTTTGCGCCCATACTACTCATTTTAATATGCAATATAGTACAGGCATTTTATGAAAAATATTTGGTCAACCTTGAACATATTACAACAAAAAGTATCTCTGCGGTTTTATATTCCTGAATATGTCCTCTATCACATATACAAAGTCTTAAGGGATCCTCGAAGGGGAAACCTGTAAAAATCACTGGAATATGGTCCCACCCAAAAATTTAATTTTTTCCGCATTTCAGCCTTCTTTAAACATGTTAAAGCCTATCTGAAGGTTTCAGTGGACTGTTAGATACTGGTTTTTATTGAAACTGTTGGCAAGCAGTTAGGGTTTGAAGGACTAAGAGGCAGTCCCAGTAGATAGCCAAAAAATTTAATACTAAAATAATAAATAAAAAAATGCTGAGATACATACTGAGTACATACTATTCTTGACACATAGTAACAAAAGTCAACAAGTTAGGTATGATCCTTACATAATTATGTTGTAAATGATGAAATGAAATATTGAAGACCATTTGCAATTACTGCAGATTACCAATGCACAAACTAATTAAAAAATGAAAATACAAATATTGAGGAACATCAACTGGCAGGGCTAGTAATGGTAAAACATAATACCAAATTGCAAGCATAATACTAAGAACCTTCACAATAACGACAGCCTTCAGAATACAACAAAGAGTCTGCGGAGAACTTGACAGTAAACATGTACATGTTATATATGCAAGAGAAGCATAGATCTGCATAAAAGATGAGTAGTTGCCATATTGCTAGCATCTCCCCACCATGGGTAGCCTGTATCAATGTATAAGATGCATTCAGAAGCCAACAATGTCATCATCTTCATCTTCACCACATGCCAGCTGTGTTGTGTTTGTACAACCAGATCCTCTGCAGTTTCCACAAGCAGGAGTACACTCAACATCGTGCTTCTTGCATGTGCACCTCAGGCTGCTGCAGTCGGTCTGGCAGTTACACCTGGTGACCCGCAGCAGCTCCTCAGAAGCAGGAGCTAGGTCTCTCTGGAGAGGGACAAGCCCCTCGTCGCTCTCCCGCCACCCACACTCTTTTGGAAGGAGTCCATCCACAGATCCCTTCAACTCTTGAACCTGAAAGTACACACGGAGGCTGTGGTACTTTGCTGCTGCTGGTGTAGGTGGTAAGCTTTGTGGCTGAACGTGAGGCGTGCTGGAAGCCACCTTCTCACAGAACCGTTTGTGCTGCAGCATTTCCCTCGAATTGGTGTACTTCTTGGTAGGAGCAGCAGAACCCATGGTGATGAAGTAAGTCGATGAGGAAGCGTGATGAGAAGTGATGATACAGTTGCACACCTAACCCAAGTTGCAGTGGTGCCAACAGGACCCGTGGTCTGGTAGCTTGCATCATTGCTTGTCTAATTGAAGCGACTTTGACACCAACATTTTTACCAGCAAATAGTCCTTCTAGTAGTACCTTCAGAGTTTCGGGTAGGAACTGAATGCAAGCCTCTTCAGATTCCAGCTCATCACAAGAAGGGTACACTTCGTTGGATGTTTGCACTGCCTTGACATCTTCTTTGATGAATTTTGCAGCGACCTGTACAAGCCTAATCTTCTCTAGGTCAGGATCTTCCCTCTGCTGGCTGTAGTAGCCCTGAAGCACAGCCCTGGCCGTTGTCCCGAAGATGACCACGTTTGGCTTGCCATTGATCTCAGTTTGGATGATCCTATCACCAAAGTGTTCTCGCAGTTTCGGCTTCATGTAGGGGTAGCTATATGCCTCACATTCAGAGTCAACCAGTTTCTGTTCCATGAGGTCACTAAGATCATTGCTAGTGATCTGCTCGTCATCGTTTTCTTCAAGAAAAGTTGCAACCTCCAGGACTTCTTCTGTTCTCTCGTCATCTTGTAGTCGGCCCAGTTTTGCCCTCTTCGAAAGCTCTGGGTTCTTCTGTTGACCTACTGGCATCTGCTTCTTTGTTCGGAAATTGACACTACATGCCTGGTGGTAAACTGCATCTGCAGCATGGAGCTCATGGACGTGCAGAATTCGTGCTTGTACAGTATCTGCCCAACCATTGGCTTGTTCACAGCATGTTGCCAGGACTGTGTCTTTGAATTCAGTGGTCCTGACTTGAAGAACATCACATTTCTTTCTCTTTTTCCAAGTTAACTTGGCTGGTTGGCCACAAAAGAGGCAGTCAGTCTTGACGTGAAAGCCTTCTTCAAAAGACCTAAGTACGTGCCTTTCCTTGCTTGTGCTAGGTTCCGTGTTCTGTTGTTTAATAGCCAAGGCTATTAATAGTCTTGTGTACTTTTTTCCCAGGTACAGTGTGAATACTGTCTTTCCTTGTTTCACTTGACTGGTTGATGCTTGAGCTCCCTTTTTCACCGAGAGTTGCTGCCGGTGATGTTCTCCCACCTATGGGCTGCTTACATATGGCACACTGTTCGGATACTTCCATTTCTGAAAAGAGAAATATGGAATTAGTAAACGTCCATGCATGGTTCAGAGGCATAAATTGGCTAACTGAGACTGTCAGAAGTACAATTATATTAGTGCAATAAAAGCGCAGTGAATCTAGATTAAGCAGATGCCTTCATATGCTTTCCCACAATCCAAAAAATAAAAAAATCCTGATTTCAAGACTTTCCCCTCGCAGTGAGAGAGCTTTTGTGCAATTTGTTCGAGGTCATGGTACATAATGCCTGTAATAATAGGACGTTGCTGATGTTCTTCAAACTATCTTATGGAACAATGATTACAATACGAGACGTGTAAATACACTTAATTTACCACTGAACTAGACAAATCAGTCTTCTTCTTCTTTGTACGTCAGGTTGTCTAATACTGGAATGTAATCCTAATAAAGTAAAATGTACTCAGTTTCCTCCTTTGCAAACGTTTCATGCTTTGTACTTCTTAGAAGATAAGTTTAGATATATTGTCAAATACTGGAATGCAATCCTAATAAAGTAAAATGTACTCAGTTTCCTCCTTTGCAAACGTTTCATGCTTTGTACTTCTTAGAAGATAAGTTTAGATATAGTGTCCTTATTTAATATATTAACTTTAAAACCTTTGTATCTACCAACCAATTAACTTAATTTTATGGGGTACTGTAAGTTTGGACTTTTTTTTTTTCATGTTTTTTATATATTTTTTACACTTCTGTCTGTCATAATAATTTTATCTATTTGTAATGTGCAAACTTTTGAATTGCAGTGAATGAGTGTGCACTGTAACATTTATTATTATCATCTTTAATTATAAACATTCTTTAGCAGTGATCCCATATTATTTATGCATCGAATTACATTCATTAAAATTAATTAAT
>JAJOZX010005500.1:167500-287500 GCA_023014485.1 Bathynomus jamesi | reverse complement strand
AGAAAAATGACGAAGTTATATATGTCGAGAAGTTTCATGGCAACATTACTAAAGATGATAGAACCCAAGCAACAATGCTATTAGATATTATGGAACATTACGCCCTTACCCAGGAAATCTGTGAAGCCACGAGAAAAGAGAACGTTTTGGATTTAATTTTGACAAATAACGAGATGATAATAAATAAAAAAGTAACTTACACAAAGTTCTCCGACCATAGCCTCATCGATATACAATTGAAGTTAGCACCCAGAGGTCCGAAAACGTATCCTAGAGAGGCAGATGGAATATTTGAAGACTTAAACATAAATTCAAAGAAAGTAAATTGGGAAAAAGTAAGTAAAGGTTCAAAGGAGGTAAAATGGGAATTGCTACTTCACGAGAGGACTCCACAAGAAATACTATGTATAATAGAGACTGAAACCAAACCTATAATACTGAAACATATTCCAGAGAGACAGGAAAGAAAACGTAGCAAGCTCGAGAGGAAAATCAGGACACCTATTCAGGCAACGAAGACAAACCGTAAAACATCTCCACAGATGCAGAACTGATGCAAAAAGACTCAAACTAGAGAGGAAACTTGGTGAAATAGAAATGGACCTAAAACAAACATTCATACATAAGACAAACGAGGAGGAAACAAGGTAACAGAAAACATAAAAAATAACCCAAAATACTTCTATATGTTTGCGAAAAGGAAAATGCAGTGTAAGGAGAGTATTGGTCCGTTGATAGATGGGGAGGCCGAATACACAAATGACCCGAAAGAAATAAGCGAACTGCTTAGGGAACAATTTAACTCTGTGTTTAGTACCCCTAAGTCCGAGATGAAAGTGGAAAACCCAGACGAATTTTTCGACATAGATAAAAATCAACCAAGAACAAATTGTTCATCCTGACGAAGGTCAAGCTTTTCACTCCACCTTAGACCTACAGTTTAACGTGGAATCCGAACCACGCCCCATCAGCAGCCCAGCGTCTTAACCACTAGGCCACCTAGGGTACCCATTTATCTACCAACCACTTTCTTTATTGTGTGGAAGGATAAACAGCTGGGTTTTGCTGCGCGCCGGCTGTCGTCGGGTCTCGAACCCGGGGCCGATGGATTCGTAGTCACCGACGCTAACCACTACACCACCGAGGCGCATATATATATATGCTGCAAACCCACAAGGAAACAGAAAAAAGATTCCAAGGCCTTTCGTGTATTCGGAGCTACACCTCGTGGTGTAGCTCTGAATACACGAAAGGCCTTGGAATCTTTTTTCTTTTTCCTTGTGGGTTTGCAGCATTCATTAATTTCATGTGTTTAATTGTGAAATTCATCCCATATATATATATGTGTGTGTGTGTGTGTGATAAAGGTATTAAAATTAAAATAAAAAGTAATTTACTATTAATCCTAATAAATTTTGTGTTTTTAATGAAGCAAACAGAAGCAAGGTATTACCGATCCCCTTAGAGGAACATCTTGAAGTGAGCAGGAAGAACTGTCTTGTTTCAGGATGGGGAAGCCTCGCCTACGAAGGAGAATTGCCAGATATTCTCCATGCAGGAAAAGTAAGCATACATACATACATACATACAGTATATACATACATTCATACATTATGTGAAATCGCATTTCCTACGACGCACTATGCTTGAACTCGGGACCGGAATCATTTAAAGCAACTATGCATCCAAAGATGCATAGTTGCTTTGGAATAAGGTACCACCCCCAACATCAGGGATCCAGTGCTACTTTTCATAACAAGGTCGTGAGTATACCTCTAGTGGCACGTCAGGTGAAACCAACGTCTCCATTTCTACACCTCACAAGCCACCTCCATTTCTCTCTGTTTCTCGTTAACTCTTATGCCACACTTATATCTACTTCACCTTCATTCACACATTTACTAATCACATCCTTCCAGCTTTGCACGGCCTTCCTCTATTTTTCACACCTTTAGTCTCGCTATCATACACTTTTTCACAATTCTCTCATTATTCTTTCTCTCCGCATGACCATATGAACGTAGCATACTATCTCCACTGACTTTTTAACTCCACATCTTTCACAAACATTTTTTCTCGTACAATCATTCCTTTAACATAACTCATGTTTCTTAAATTAGTCACTTTAACTGCTCTCATTATTGATTGTGAATTATCATGTTAAACAAATGTCTCAGAGGCATACATCACTTTTGACACCAATATATGTAACCTTGGGAACTTCTTGTTGCATCTACAGTCAAACACTTTCTTTTTACCACGGCTTTTTTTTTTTATATCGTCCTTGACTTGATTTACTTTATTTTCAACTTCTAATACGCCTTTATTTATTTTATCAATCAAGCATTCCAAATATTTAAATTCTTTTAAAAAAAGTGAATTTTCTCCATTCGCCACAATATTACGTGATTACACTTCTTCTCTTTCAACGAAAATAATTTAACTTTTATTTACATTCACTTTCAGTAATCTCCTTTCAAAAATATCAACAAAACTTGTCACTGCTTTCATTAATTCATTCTCTGATTCATCGTGAAGCACCTCGTCATCAATATGCATCAGATGAGACAGCTGCCATTTATTCTCTTCCAAATTCAGTCATATTTAAGTTTTTCTCTCTCTCTCTCTCTCTCTCTCTCTCTCTCTCTCTCTATTCATGTTATAAATTTCCCCATCTGTATACACTAGTCGTTCTTAACCCCTGGATCGCCAAGCCATTTTGATTGGGTCATTAAATTTTCCTTTATCATTTATTAATGTTATCCCTAATCATTTTACCATTAATTATTTATTTTATTATCTATTACGAGCGAACTGTTTGAAAGCATGGGTCACCGAGCTAGCCTCGCGACCAGAATTTGGGCCGCAGCCTAAAAAGGTTAAGAACCACTGGTATACACATTAAACAACCATAGAGATATCACATAGTCTTTCCGTACCCCAGCATTAATACTGAACCAGTCATTGAACCACCCTTAACTCTTGCACAAGCACTACTACCTAAATAAAAAAAAATTCATTGCATTTAACAATTTACCACTGACATCATATATTTTATATAAGCGCTTAACACAAAGCAAATATCTATTTACGGTTATCATATTCTTTCTACCAATCCGTAAATGCCTTTTTCTTTTTATAGCTAAATTTCTCAATCAACTATCTCACTACAAACACCTATCAACACATCCTCTTCCTTCCCTAAAACAGCCTTGTTCATCTCCAGTCACATGAAGCGTAATCTTTTTATTCTATCCATGAACACCTTCCGTATACTTTTCCAGCTAAACTTAAAAATGACTTGTACCCCTGTAATGTTTACATTTATTTTTTTTTTTTCACTTTATTTTTAAACAGTCACCTGGAAACACTTTTTTTTCCCCACGTTTTTTTTACATACCTTTTATAACTATTTAACCACCTTTCGACTGCCACATTCAATCGTTTCACTACATATCCCATCAATTCCTCTCGACTTTACTTTCTTCATAGCTTGTATGCTACCTGTTCATTTCCTCTAATTTAAGGTCTTCCACGCCCCATTATATACTTTTAGATAAGTCACCAAAACCAACTGAATTCACATTTGCTTCCTGTTCATTTAACTCACCTACCAGCTCAAAAAAAATTTCTCGAGTACTTACTCATTTTGTACTAACACGTTGCCATTCATTCCACCAGAATGACCTTTACATTTTCTCACCTTTTTCAGAATAGCTTTCTATTCTTCACATACTGTTCATACATCTTCCTTCCCACATTTTCATCTACTCTTTTTACTTTTTTTATCACTCTCTTAACATTTTTATTACATTATTTGTACAGCTTATTACATCTCCTTTCATCACTTCCAGGCTGAACTTGTAACATTCTTTTCCAGATTCTCTTCTTTTCTTTCACTGCATTTTTCTCCCCATCGTTCCATCATGCACGCAGTCGTCTTTCTCTTCCCTCCATTTCTTACAAACTCGTACGCATCAGGTGTTGTATCATTAAGCATTCTTTATAAACAGTCCACATATTCTTTATCTCCATTTGCTGATCATCATCTCTCTCTCTCTCCAAGGATTTGCTCTAATCTCCTTCTATACTTTGTTGCCACCTCATTCAAATTTAGACATCCAACTTTTATTCAAATGCAAATTTATGCAAATTTCATTGAATTCCTAAACACTTCAGAATTAAATAACTTCTTCATTTGATATTACAGAAAGCAATGTCATCCTGTTATTTTCTTTACTAAGATCTAAGTACTTACAGTATAAATTATTGATTTTCAGAAACCTTTCTTCAGTAAATCATGATAAACTTGTTTTATTTAAGTTATCTTTTAGCCTAATAAACACCGCAACATCAAACTGTCGTGATGTGCTAATCCTCGATTAATAATCCGATCCAAGCATGTTCTCCTAAATGAAAAAAATCCTTCTCTGAGCAATATTTAACCGCAAGCGGCCAATTCCTAAAAGCTTTGAAAATCATTGGAAAGAACTGACTCAAGTTTATTAATGACAATATCTTTTTAACCCTTTTTGATTCTAATTATTGATTAATGATGGAGTTTAACCTTCTTCGCAACACCTAAAGTCATGTGACGTAGGATCCGAACTACGCGTCGCTACATAATCTGAACACAGAAGACGGGTCCCCACCCCTCTCTAACTATTTATCAGACCTATTGATTCTAAAGTGATTCCCCAAAATGCGGACATTCGTTTCCCAAAATGCGGACATTCGTGATAGTGTTGCCATCTCTGATTTACTCATTTACTTTTCTTTATTTAGGTTTCCTTGCTGACCGATGAGGAATGTAGGTCCGCAATTGCCGAAAGGTCATTAAAAGCGATTTACAGGACAAATGTCTGTGCTGGAGGGAATTTAGTTGACACGTGTCAGGTAGGTCTTATGGTATTGTTCTGAGCCAAGCGTCTAGTTTTCTTTTGAAGATTTCCAGTTCCTTGGGCAGCCGGTTGAAGAGTTTTGGTCCTCCGACAACAAAACTATTTTCCTTCAGGTTGAGGACGTTCCTTGGGTAGCCTTTAGTTTGGGAACACGACACATTCTTCCTTTCTTACCTTTCACTGTTGTTTGAGGAGTTATAGGGTTATAGTTTCTCAATTATTTTCCACGTGTAAATAGTGTTGTATCTAGGGGTTAAAACCGGTATTGAAATACCGGTATTAATACCGGTATTGAAGAAGTACAAATGATACCGATACCGATATTATAGGTTTTCGGTATTGACAAAAATTGCTATTGTAAAATTTAGGCAATTTAGTCCTCCGATAAGACTGAAGTGGAAGCAGATTCATTACTGAGTGAATACATGCAAGAAATGGACAAACTAGGAAAAGTGCCATCTAAAAAAAATTCCATTGATTTTGATGTTACTAATGAATTTAAAAGCTTGGAAGTTACTTTACAGAGAAGTGAGAATTTAGAGAAGCTGTACAAGGCACTGCTTTCAATTAAACCTACAAGTGCAGAATCAGAAAGAGCCTTTTCTGCTGCAGGCCTATTTCTGACGAAACTGAGATCAAGTCTATCTGAACAATCCCTAGATGCTCTTTGTTTCCTCAAAGCATACTTTCAAAATCAAACTAAGAAATAAATATTTAGATACTAATAATTTCTATCTACCCCAGTAGTTGTATAATAATAATATGCTAAAAAAAAATTCAAATAATATTTTTATTACAATTTAGTAATTTACTGTATAAACTTTTTCGAATAGAATGCCATCTATTTGGAGTTGGGTCATTAATTTATAGTAAATATGGTGAGTACTGCAAGTCCCTCAGACTTGTGGGAGGGTTGGTAACTTGGTAGGGTGGCACCATAATAAATCAAAATAAATTATTTTTTTCATAATACCGGTATCAATACCGGGATTAGCATAATTGCCTCCAAATACCGGTATTGAAAATTTTCGGTATTATGCAAGCACTAGAACTTGTATCGCTCTCGTTTACTTTCCAGCAAATATAAATCTAATTCACGTAACCTTTCCCAGTAATTTAGTTTTTTGCATCCATTGATCTTGGCTGTGAAGTTTCTCTGAATCCCTTCTAGTTGACTAATGTCATCTTTTTTATATAGGGATGTGAAGACTGAGCAATACTTCACCCTGGTATGACCAGCGTTTTCAACAAATGAATCATTATATTCCTGTCTCTCCTTTTAAAGGTTCTCAGTATCTGTCCAGTTATTCATTTTGCTTTGTTTACTGCTATCTTATTTTGTGTTTCAAATTTCACGTCGTCAGTCATTATAACTCCTAAATCTTTCGCTTTAGAGTTTCTCTGAATTTTCTGTCCATTTGGGGTATAGTATATTGTTGCCTTGTGGCCAATTGTAAATTCTGTTCATGTCTGTCTGTAGAAATTCTATATCATCAAGATTTCTTATTTTTCTACTAATTTTTGTGTCATCAGCAAAGCATGTTACTCTGCCATCATTGGTAATTTTATCATCTATATTAGTTAACATGATTATGAATAGTAATGGAATTAATACTGTTCCTTGTGGTACTGAGCTCCGGACCTCTGACTCTGTTGAAGATATTCCTTGGATTGTAACGTCTTGCTGCTACTCACTAGTTTTTGTTTTTTTAACTTTGAATTTTTATTGCGTGTTATTCAGTGATGTAGTCGAGACCACCATGGCCGAGACCGTGACCGAAACCAGAAAAAAGGTTTCGAGACCGGTCTCGAGACCGAGACCGAAACCGAGACCATATGCAATTTTTGCATGTATTCAATATTGTGTAATGCCTAATTCCTAAGCTCTGCATTTCACATTAAAAACCTTACTCATAATTTATTCACAAATTCATAGTTTGTGACATTTTTCAGCAGTTAACTGACCACTTAAAGCAAGATAAGTGTTCGTTCCATTTGAGGAACATCACAGTGTTCACAGTCGAGACCACCATGGCCGACACCGAGAAGGACCAGTAGGGTTATTAAGTTTTCTGTTTCCCATTTTTTTGACATGATTGGGTAGCTGTCGTAACTAAATTGTAGTATTTTCACTTAGGATGAAACGTCATGAATGAGATGAGGTGCTTCGTTATATTATGTTAGACTATGTGAAAAACACATGATTTGCCATGTTTTCTCAATACATAAAGTTATTAACCCGAATCATATCATCAACTCTTATAAAGCAATTATAGTCGGTGCATTGTATTTTTTAAGTATATATATATATATATATATATATATATATATATATATATATATATTTCCCGGGCGGGTGCCTTATTTTTCATTTGTTTGTTATTTCTCTTCCTCGTGTGCAGAACACTCCTCTATACTTACGTCGTTTCTATACGTTAATATACTGCGCGGTCATTGCAGTTATATATATATATATATATATATATATATATTATATAGATAGATATAAATATATAATTCTTAATAGAATTTAATTTGGTTTTACAACACAGATAAACCTTATGAGGTAAAAAGAAATTAATATTTTTTCCAGTCGAATTTTTGCTTTTGAAAAGCCTTATTTTTATTTTATAAGAGTTTTGAAGCTACCAAAATATTTAAAAAGAATAATATTTCGATTATATTAATTAATTAATAATAATAATAATAATAATAATAATAATAATATAATGATTGAATTTCAAACCAGGGGACTCCGGTGGCCCATTAGTTTGCTGTGAAGAATCTTCGCCGCCAGATGTCGTTTCTTGTCAGCTTACGGGTGTGACGTCATGGGGGATAAGCTGCGGTGTTCCAGGTTTACCAGGCATTTACACCGAAGTTGCTTACTATGGAAACTGGATTAATGAAGTTATACAAGAAGAAGAAAACGCCTATTGGACACTTAACTGATAAGGATTAATAAATATCTTTCCTTTGACTTATCTAAATTTCATATTTAAATTGAATTCGTAAATATTAATAAATCCTAAAGTTAAAATTATAATCTAACGTTAATTTAAATATACTAATCTAACTCTGAACCTTTATACGATTTTACATAACACAACCTTACTGATATAATTAATTCTGTAATTAAGAAGTTCTGTAAGAAATTTCTTCAAAGTAAACATCAGTTTCTTCATTAGGAATGACCGGAACAGGTATTTCGTTTAGTAAAGTATTTTTCTCAGTTAAATGAATTTCTGAACGTCTGATTGAAATTGTTTGTAAAGGTTGGTACACGTGAAACGAAGAGCCAAACTTCTTCCGACTGAGTTGGTTGGCATACATTTACTAAAGGTGGATGCTTTGAAAACGTGTTTAAGCGCGTATGACTTTTCATAATAATATAATGTTTGGTATATAAACTTTATTGTATTATAAATGTTCTTTTTCATGCTAAGTTGTTAGCATTAATTTCCATATTTGTTAAAATCGAAGGAGCTGCTTAAAAGCATCAGAAGATATATAGCCATTTTCTTTGAAAAATTCAAACTCTAATTATTATTATTATTATTATTTATCGTAAATAGTATATATTATAGTATTTGGTTCTCGCTAATGTCAGACGACCTTATTCAGTTTTAGAAAAATTACATTGCAAGAAATCGTTAAACAGAAAAAACTAAGCAACTCTGATTGGGCCCGGGTACCTTTAATTGCAGTTACATTCCCATTTTCTCCTTTGATTTACTATAACAGTATTAATCTTGATTACGTCCGGAATCTGATCATTCCGCAAGACAATGGTGGGCATCCACTAACTCTCACGTTTTGAAAAACTACCCATGTTTTAATTTAAGAATCATTTCTGTACAAGAACTTCGGTAACATAATACTTGGTCGTGCGCGGACACCCGTCAAAGAATAATGCATCTTCTTCATGTTTAATTAACCAATATGAGAAGCCAAATACTGGAACTGTTTATCCTAAACATTATTTATACCAATATTGGCCAACCCTCTGAGTATCGAGAATGTGTACAGAACGCATTTTATGACAATCATCTCGACTTTGTTCTTTAGTTCATGGAATCAAATAAAAATAAGGATTTATTTAAAAATTTATTCAATTTGAAAATTAGGCAACAATTTAAAATTACATAAAATAAAAACTTAATTATTTTGATTTTTTATAAAATTTAACATAAAATCCAAACAATAAAATATACACAAATTATATATACACACAAGTGTGAGGTTAATATATATATATATATATATATATATATATATATATATATATATATATATATATATATACATACATATATATATATACACGGCTTTCCTTTGTCAAACATAAAATAATATACTATATGAAATGGCCCCTAAATACGCATCGCACCCCATTTATGAACCAGATACGACATCCAAAAACAACATCACTTACTGTATTTGGTCAAGTTCCATTCACTGTTGTCAATGAGTTTTTGTTTTAATTTACACATAAATTAATTATCATCAGTCGCATATTATCGTCATTATCATCATCATTATCATTATCATTATTATTATTATTATTTTGAACAATTCATCGTATGTGTTCCAAAACGGTGTGTGAAAATTCTCTATATATGCGTTTTAAGTGTGTTTTGTAAGTTAACTTATGATTAATAATGTACTCATAGAGTGGTCTGAAGAGAATAGAAATTTGTTTATAGGTACAAGCAAATATGGACACTCACAGTGCTTAAGGATTATCCTCTTTGCATCAATTCATTCGCACGATTTTCGAAGTCTAATTACAAATTACTGTACAATACTTCGTCTACTCTTTCAACAAATTTCTTTTGTGTGTGTGTGTGTGTGTGTGTGTGTGTGTGTGTGTGTGTGTGTGTGTGTGTGTGATAATTCACAGATGTAGTGTGGTAATGTTTTTGTGAGGTAACACTTTTAATATCTCTGAACATTAAAGAAAATTACATAAAAAAATCTAAAAACACTTTCATTGTTGGAACAAAGATATGTTGGTCATAATTAGGTTAGGTTAGTTAAGATTTAGTTATGTTAAATTAGGCTAGATTAGCGACTACTTCACTATTTAATGACTTAACAGAAACCATTCGAGCCCTCAGTTTAGTCAGAAACCCTTTTTACTCCCTTCTCAGTTCAAGGGCTCCAAGGTTAGGTTAAGTTAAATTAAGTTGGGTTAATTAGTTTTTTTTTAGATATATGAAGTTAATAAAGTAGATACCTTGTTTATGCGGAGATGTGTGTGTGTGTGTGTGTTAAATTCGTTTCATAAATTTTGGTCACAGTTTTTTAAGAATACTTTTACACTAAAAATTGTCAACTGCTAAGACGGAGTTTTATTCACTCGCTCTATATATAATAATAATAATAATAATAATAATTATTATTTGGAGTGTTAGCTATTGAGAAAAAATTTGCACTGAGCCTCCACGATTTCTTTAAAAGGCATGAAATTACGGAAGAATTATTAACAGCACATCATTTGCTCTCATCCAATGCACGCGTCTGTAATTTTGGAGTTTTTAAGCAAAAAAAAAAAAATATTCAGGAAGATGCGGATTTAAAATGGCAGAACGAGTGTTCTGCATTAAGTCTCCGCGTATAAACTAATTAAAAATAATGAATGACTTTGTAACATCCATTTTGAGAGAAAGGTTTAGCGATAAATTTAATTATATAATAATTGTCTTTAACTTCATAGAACACTTAATCTAAATTCGAACCTGAGTCAAAATGATCCGAGTGTTCTAATGACTTACGGCAAAATGTCTCGGTCCTTCAGAAACTGAGACAATTAATGCGCTGACTTTGATATAATTTAAAAGTGTCACAAGACGACGTTGGCTGAACAGATCTGGTTCATAGTCTTAAAATAAAACAATAGAGATAAATGACGCTGATATATCCGGAAGACTTTTCCAATTGGCTTAAAAGATGTAAAAGACGTGATTACGCGTAATAAGACTACTTATTGTTGCTTCCCTTCTTTACATCATAATTCTCAAGCAAGTACTACTTGTACATATATGTAATTTTTTATGCAGCTCCTCTCGTAATGAATTGACAACAAAATAACTACAATAAATAATGGCAAAGGGCATATTATGCCCGAAGGCTTTTGTATCGTTGACAGTCGTTTATGTCTTAACCCTTTAAGGACTGAAGGTACAAATTGCTAACGTTTCAAATACAAGCATTCATAACTTAACCCTACAAAAAATTCAGGGCTTAAAGGGTTAAACTAAAATCCCGTTTTCTTTGTTTGAGTAACTATTGTTGTACTGCAATTATTTTCCAGTGAAATTTAACTGCTGGTAGACAAACAGAAGGTACAAATTACAAATCAATGTATTCCTTAATTAAGATATGTGTACTTAACATACAATAATCTCCTTATGTACTGATCTCAAACATTAGTCAAAATTTCACATTTGGAATAGCGGTTTTCTGGATATCTTCTATCGCAAATTAGATTTTGGTTACTGGAAATTTGAGGCTTACGTTTGTTTTTTAAATTTAAAGATGAAACAGTTATTTTGATTCTGGAATTATCTGATTGTCGAATATGCCCTGTTTCTTCAACAGCAATGGACCGTGATTCCTCTGAAGATATATTTCTTGAAGTTGATAAGGAAGAACTAGGCTCATTTACTTCCGCATCCTTATCGTGGACAGATAAGGTACTGGTCGTCACTTCATTTGAGGACTGAACTGAAACTGGTGTTTCTACGACACTAAAGTAAACGTCTCCACCCTCAATATTTTGATCAACAGAAGCGTTTACCATTCCTTCAGTGGACTGAGAGTCTTTGGAACTCGTGTCGTCCCGTATAGTACATTTTTGGTATTTCTCTAGTATTTTTAAATGTTTATCTTTTTCCACTTGTTTTTGTCTTTTTAATGGTCTTCTTTTCTTTGGTTTGGAATTTTCTTCTTTCATAACGAGGCTTAAGTGTTTTTTATCTTTCATGAGAATAGAGGAAGAAAGGCGTCTAAGTTTACTAGGCCTCTTTTCTTTGCCGATGGAATGTTGTCTCTGGTTTTTATTCTGATGGATTTTGGCATAATCTTCACTGGGATAAAAATTAGACCTAACATCTAAAAACAGGCGACTGTTCTTATAGTTTCTGTACAAGTTTAAATTATTTTTATAATTGTTATTGGTGGACATCAAACTGTTACTAAATTTGGAGTTTCTTTTGTTCTCATCGTCACGATTCGACGTCAGTGGTTGGATGACATTATCGGGTTTCTTCTGTTTGGAGATTTGGAGGTCATCTTGCAGGTCAAAAGCGAATGCCTCAATGTGGTCAAAGAATATCTGTGAAGGGATATCATCTGTATCTAGTGCAAAATCATCGAAACCCTCAATGTCTGGACTATTTGGTGACTGTACGACATCCTCGCAACCTTTCTCAAGGTCTTCCTCCGATTTTCCTTTCGGAGAAGTCAGTCTGAGCCACAAACTTTTATTTAAATTCAAAATATCTCTTATCTTTTTCCTGTTACTTTTTCCTGACGAAGGCTTGCCGTGTTCGGAATCCCTCTGCGGCAGAAAGTTTCTTTGGCTGTGGTCATGAGGTCTTTCTGACGGCGTCTTTAGGATTAATTCTTTTGGGTCAAACATGTCTGAAATCAGAATTGAAATAATTAAATAACAAAAATATTCCCTAATGGATAAGAATAACCGCAAGGTTACTTTCATTATTCCCTATGATATATATATATATATATATATATATATATATATAGGTAATTAATAGCAGTCATATTGCAAATCTTTTTCCTCAATTTCGAAATTAATATATTTGAAGTTGAAAACGTTTTATTTATCTTTCATTTTAAGTGGCGAAATTTTCTAAAAGCCCAAAAAGTATCATAAACTTCCTTCCTGTCCTGATCCAAACCACTTGAGGATACTGAAGTAATACTTAAAAGGGTCGTAATAATTTAATTAAACTTACGAAAGGAAATGTTGAAATTCATTTTCATTTAAAATTAATTTTTTATGATTCTCATTTCCAACAATTCCCGTTGACGTAATGTGACGTTGTAAACTATTTCAGTTGTCCACATTCAATATGAAGGCACTAAAAGTTCGGGTTTACCGTGTCGTTAAAGAAAATAATACCGACATTAAGTTTTAATGAATGTGTGTTGCTCCTTTTGCGTTTTTGCGAAGTTCGTTCAACATCGTTTTATTGGCATTCAAATATGTCGGAACTTTTACGTTAAAAAAAAAATCAATAAACCAAATTCATACGATTAAAAATGCATAAAAAATGTGAAAGATTCGTAACAATGGACGCGTGAAAGATGTAAAAGGATTAATGAGAAGTAATTAAGTGAAATGCGAGAATGTTTAAAAGGAAAGCATAAATTATAAATAATGTAACCCATATCAGACGGGTATCCGGGAAATGGGGAAAGACATTAGGTTGGAACCTTATCTTTTTACAGTAAATTCAGGCACTCTCCCACGGCCGGAATGATTGTAACTTTATAATCACCTTTTAATCCTCTTTCATTGATGACTCAGACGTGAGAAAACAATATCGAAGTTTCTGTGCTAAAGCGAACATGATTATAAAGAACGTTAAATGCCGTACATGTGAAGTTGAAGACACTCTTTTTCGTACTTTCTGCACTAATATTTAGGGTTTATTGATTTAAGTGGTTTAATTATTTATATATTGAAAAAAGATTCTGGCAGAACCTTACATTTGCTTTATAACAGGTCCCTTATAAAATGTTACATAAGTTAACCAAATGTTTACCAACAACGCAATGTCTGGAGCCTCGATCCCGGAGGTAACTACTGTAGATGCATATACTTAATAATAGAGTCTAATGCAAAGAATTCAGATAATTCAATTATTCAAGTTATTCATCACTCTACCATATCTAATCCAAACTTTGTCATATTATGAAAATGTTCTTCTGTAGTTCCAGTGAACAACAGTACTGCGAATATTTTTAATTATAATTATGCTCTTCTTTCTGCTTAATTTCCATTTCTTTAATATTTTTAATTATATTTGTTTATTATGGAAATTCATTTTGTCACATTTTTATTTTTATTTTATATATGTTGGACAGTGGCCGTTGGAGTCGCCATTTTGGCACTGCATGATGGACATAGTACGCGTGCCTTCTATTCTGTTTCTTAGAAAAAGGACTAAAATATAACACTAAGAATAAAGTAATATGAATAATAATGTGAACCTTTATAATCCAAGTGAATTGGGCTCGATGGGCTTTGCAATGGTACTTCTTCGAACTCCCTTGAAAGGGGTCCTAATCCCTCTTCATTATCTCTCTCTAGAAGGGGAGATCTGGCTCCCAAACGTCTTCTCTCTTGCTCAGCTTTCAATTGTTGCTGACGAGTCACGAATAGGGTTCGAGACCCCCCTGAAATACCTTGGGGACTTTTAACGGAATCATAGAGCCCGCTTTCACCAAGGACCTGGAAAAAGTTTGACTAATGTTCAAAGGAGTTATGACAGGAGTAAAAAGACTCGTGTTACGTTGATTAAATTAACATAACGTTAAGCCATGTTTAAGGACTTTAAGTTGGATTAAATAATACGTGCATCAGTGATGTTAATTTAACGAACGCGAAATTTACTGATATTTACTGAAAATTTTCTTTAAAATGATGTCATAACAATATATAATCTTTGTATCATGTTTTTTCCACTTGTTCCGTTACATACGCGCGAAATTCTCACCTTGAGTTCTTCCTGGCGTTTGTATCGAACGAGGAGTCTCTCCGTCCACGACAGAAGACAACGCCAGTCCTTCGGCGCCGTTTGAAGGTGTTCCTCCTTCAGGCTTAGCAGGCAAAGGACGCGACTCAGGTCACGAACCACAGCCCTAAGCAAATGCGGGTTAAGTTATAAGTAACCGAGTTTAAGGCAAACAAAATCGTTGGGTTAAATACGTTAACTTCATTCAATTAATCTTAAAATAAGATTTCTGAAGTTGGATAATTAATAAAAGCTCTAACTACTAAGTTCTATAAGAAGCATTGACTCGACGACGGCAATTAGTTTGATTGCTGAAACATCGTCTTTTTAACTAATTTTATTTTAGCAATTTGACCTTTGAATTATGATGCTTATTTGTTATTCCTCAATTCAAGAAGTCAAAGAGTGTTTAAGGACGATGCGCTATCGGCGAGTGCTGAAATTGAATAGAATAAAACTCTGAAATGCCTTTACAGCTTCTTCCGTCACCAAAGTTTTGAATTTCCGTGAAACGAGATGTAAACGTAGGTTTTGGAACTATTTCATCTCGGAACAAAGTCTATTTTGTGGGTTTTACTTCAGATACAAAACTATAGATCTGGTCTTAGGTTTAAACAGGGGCGTAACTGGAGTAAAAACGTTTGGGGGGGACGAACACAATTCTATTGTTAGAAACACTCATTATCTATGGGAGTAATTATAAAAGTTGTCCCCCCCCCCCGCACCCCAACTTTTATAATTACTCCCATAAATAATGAGTGCTTCTAACAATAGGATTGTGTTCGTTCCCCCAAACTTTTTTACTCCAGTTACACCCCTGGGTTTACGAAAGAAAAAAAAAGAATATAAAAAGCACTATTTTCATCAGCTTATAAAATTCTGAAACATATTTTGTCTAATGAAGTATGGCAAATGCAAATAATATATATATATATATATATATATATATATATATATATATATATATATATATATTAAACATGCACCAATACCAAAATTTCACCGATTCACGATGCCGATACCGATTGTTGTTGGTTCCATGGATACCGTAAATATACTGTATGTTAACTAGTTACACAGACCGAAGCCCGATAAATGCAATATGGCAGTGATTGTATTTTTCAAGATGATTTTTTGCAATGGACTAGAAATGCAATAAAAAAACCAACTAGCCTATAGTTGCCTTTATTAATCAAATGTTGACATGCAAATTGATGTTCCTCGTAAAACCTTGTCAAAAATTAAAAAACTTAATCTCTGTCAGATGAAAGAAAACTAATATTATATTTTGTCCATATCAATTTTAAGGGAAAACTCGTAAGCTGATGTTTAGTATTAGCATTTGGTCAAATATTGTGAGATTGTAGTGAAGGAACATAGCTTTTCCCATTATTGGAATATAGCCTATTTATTCTAGGATTATAGATAGATGTTGCCTCCACTAAATGGTCTTTCACTTTCTACAGAAGAAGGAGGTGCAGATAAATACTTGAGAGCCAAAATACATAGCCGGTATCAAATGCAAAAAACTTCACTTTTTTCTACGTGAAGGTCAAAATATGAAAATAAAAACCCACTCTAATAGACAGAGTTTATTTCCACAACAGTTTCGATGCCCACTGGCATCCTCCTCGGGTGGATACAGAAAAACGAATCTATTAGAGTGGGTTTTTATTTTCATAGCCGGTATCATTTTCATTTTTATCTGGTCTGTCCTCGTGTTTGACAATATTACTATTTCAAAAATGAAAATGAATTTTAATTATTCTACGATAATCTCATGAATATGTAGACTCTAGTATCGGCAAAATATAGGCAAAATATCGGCAAAATTTGGCTAATGCCGTGTATCGGTGAAATATCCAATACTACCGATACCGATGCTAAGTCAGTGCATCGGTGCATCTCTACTATAACAACATGAAATCCTAAACGATAGTTTTCCTGACTCTTTCGAAGAAATCAGTGACTGTATCAGTTCAAAGTAATTCACGATCTTAATTAAATATATCAATTTCATTACTGAGTGGTAAACTGATGACAATGATCCACTTAATCATCAATTTTACACTATTAATTTATATATATATATATATATATATACAGGGTGTCCCATAAGTCCGGTCTTATATGAAAATTTATTTCAAATTAAACTTGCAAAAGTAATAGATTAGAACTAAAACAAATGTTCAAATTGATGTCTTGTTTTGGGACCATTTTTTTTTGTCTCTGCCTTTTATTCACGAGTGTAACTCACTTCCATATTAGACACTGCGTGTTATGCTACCCGCGATAAAAAGACTCCAAAACAAGACATCAATTTGAAAATTCGTTTTAGTTATAATGTATTACTCTCGTAAATTTAATTTAAATAAATTTTTATACGAGACTGGACTTATGGGACACCCTGTATGTGTGGAAAATTACATTGATGTTTTATTTCCCAAATAGAATAAGTACTCGCCAAAAGGGTATGTTACTGTATATAATTATATTGCATTTTCGTCCATCGCTGAAAAATGAGTTGAAGATAAATAAAATTATATTTACATATTAACATGTTAAGAAATGCTCGCAATAATGTTGTATAGACATTGAATATCTTTAACAACGTTCACTGGTCTCGTATTTTAACTCCTGATAGTTCTGCGGCATCGGTGTTGGAGTCTGAGCGGTGAAGCTCTGGGTTCATTCCCGGCTGCTGGCTCTTGGATTGGGTTGGGCGGCCACTCACCCTGTCAATGCTCGGACTTAGGTGACCCTTGGGCACTCTCACCCCCACACAATGTAGTTTCCAAGCTGTTACTATTCGCCTGGTCAAAAACCCGATGTATTTGCCACCGGCGAACGGGAAAGTGTATATATATATATATATATATATATATATATATATATATATATATATATATATATATATATATATGTGTGTGTGTGTGTGTGTGTGTGTGTGTGTTTTATTAAAGATTAGCCTCCTATTTTAGAAATTATATTTGAAAGAATAATGAGGGAGAAAATATATGACTTTTTGGAGACACAGGAAAGATTCAACGAGAACCAGCAAGGATTTCGATCAGAAAAATCGTGCCCATCACAACTAATATTCTTTGGCATTAATTAAGTTTCTGAATTGAACAATTTCGAGAGAAATAATTGAAAAAAAAACCCTCCTTTTTTTTTTTTAAGCTGAGCCAATTCTTAATTTAATTTGAGAGAAGAAAAAGAGACATCCTCATTCCGCGAACTCCACTACATTTTCTTCTTAAACGAAAGTACCAATAACTGACTGAGGTCACCCGACCCCAATCTCATCTTTACTCACTTGCACGCTTTGGTCTTGGCATCTGACGGAGTGTCGTGGCCTGAGGCTGCACCGGAGCGGAATCGATTTCTCGTAGCGACCATCATGCGGAAAATGTAGGGGGCGTCGCTGCGTAGAAGCCTCAAGCGGGACAGAAATTCCGCTCGTTCCTTACCTTTCACCGCAACCTCTGAAAAATACCATAATATAATGTGTATATATTTTTTTTTTTAATTGGGGTTGTTTAGCCTCCTTCGCAACATCTAAGGTCATATGACGGAGGGGACCTACAGCTTTACGTGGGATCCGAACCACGGGTCGCTACATAATCTGGGTGCGGATGACGGTCTCCCATCCAACTACTACCCAGACCCAATGTCGCTTAACTTCGCTGATCTCCGGGAAGCGGTGTTACGACATCGGCCACGTCGTAACCCATATATATATACACACATATATATATATATATATATATATAACGGGTGTGCCATAAAAAAAGGATACATTTTAAAAAGGCTATAAAATCAACATTTGTCATTTAATTTTAATAAAACTTCTACACAATAAAACATGTATTTATGTATATGCAAACAAGTTTTCAGACTAAAATATCAAATAATTCAAATTCTATCAACATTTAACGAAAGAGTATGATTTTTCTACTTAACATGCAAAAATTATTAAACCTTTTTAATATTTTTTTTATAAAAATGATTTTTAACGTAAAATTTACCTGAAATTAAAAAAATTGTTCGAAATGCTTTCCTTCCATTTCAATAACTTTTTTTAGTCTTGGCCGGAATATGGGAAAACTTAGCAGAGCGAGTCTACAGGACTATGATAAAAGATGTCGCTCATTTACGCGAGATCATCATTCAAAAATGGGAAGAGCTTCCACAGGAACGAGTAAATCGAGCCATAGATGAATTCCGGCCAAGAATAAAAAAAGTTATTGAAATGGAAGGAAAGCATTTCGAACAATTTTTTCAATAATTTCAGGTAAATTTTACGTTAAAAATTATTTTTATAAAAAAATATTAAAAAGATTTAATAATTTTTGCGTGTTAAGTAGAAAAATCATACTCTTTCGTTAAATGTTGATAGAATTTGAATTATTTGATATTTTAGTCTGAAAACTTGTTTGCATATACATAAATACATAATTATGTTTTATTGTGTAGAAGTTTTATTAAAATTAAATGACAAATGTTGATTTTATAGCCTTTTTAAAATGTACCCTTTTTTTATGGCACACCCGTTATATGACCTCGTTTGGGTATTTTCGATAAACATTTCAAGTTCTTTGAAAAACATGAAAGATTAAATTACAAGCTGGAACGATTTATGATATTTTTCTTCTTTGAAGAATCCCTTCTGGGTTGAAATATATGAAACGGGTCATAGCCTCAAGCTTCATAGGTTTTATATAAATATATATACACTGCGTTCGAACTTATTAAGCAGATTACATTTTCTCCAATGTTTTCAAAAGTTATTCCCCGATTTCAATGAAATTTGTAGCAAATAATCACTATATATAGCAGCATTGATGGTATTCATTTCGATAAAATATTTTGATAATTAAAATAATTATCTCATTTTATTGAAAAATATGTAAAATATTGTGTACCGAATTATTAAGCAAGTATTCTATTTACGGATCTAAATGGTGAAAATGGGTAAGAAGAAGGATTTAACACTAACTGAGAAAAGAAAAATAGTCAAGTTACTCGCCGAAAATATAAAATCTATTGAAATTGCGAAGCCGTTTGGCAGAGCTTATCGAACTGTAAACAAGTTTGTAGTGGAGGGTACCAAACTGAGGCAGCGAAGTGATAAAGGAGCTATAAGAAAAGTGACAAGGCGGCAGATATCAGTAATCAAGCGCAAATTGCAAAGCATCTATTGTCCTCAAGTAAAGAGGTTTTTGAGCAGGCTGGCATACATAAGGTACCAAGAACATCTCGATGTGGAATCCTCCAAACAATTGGCAAGACGTGTAAACCTACGATTCAGTCACCATTAACACCCAGGTACAAGAAGCAGCGTGTTGAATGGGCGCGTCAGTACGTGAAAACAGATTTTAATACTGTATTGTTAACCGGTGAATGAAGAGCAACCCTTGAGGGATCTGATGGTTGGTCAAGGAGATGGATTGCTAAGGGTCAATCTCTACCATGGAATGAGGTTTTCTTTTAGAAAGTTTGTGTAAGATTGGGCATTCATTTTTACACCATCAGGCACTTTGTATGGGACAGCTACTTCATTGCCTATCAATCCTGCCCAAAACATGACACTACCTCCACCTTGTTGGCGTCTTAATCACGATGGTAGAAATTGACTCTCAGCAATCCATCTTCTTGACCAAACATCAAGTCCCTCAAGGGTTGCTTTTCATTCATCGGTGAACAATACAGTATTAAAATCTGTTTTCACGTACTGACGCGCCCATTCAACACGCTGTTTCTTGTACCTGGGTGTTAATGGTGACTGAATCGTAGGTTTACACGTCTTGCCAATTGTTTGGAGGATTCCACATCGAGATGTTCTTAGTACTTATGTATGCCAGCTCAAAAACCTCTTTACTTGAGGACAATGGATGCTTTGCAATTTGCGCTTGATTACAGATATCTGCCGCCTTGTCACTTTTCTTATAGCTCCTTTATCACTTCGCTGCCTCAGTTTGGTACCCTCCGCTACAAACCTGTTTACAGTTCGATAAGCTCTGCCAAAACTGCTTCGCAATTTCAATAGATTTTATATTTTCAGCGAGTAGCTTGACTATTTTTCTTTTCTCAGTTAATGTTAAATCCTTCTTCTTACCCATTTTCACCATTTAGATCCGTAAATAGAATACTTGCTTAATAATTCGGAACACAATATTTTACATATTTTTCAATAAAATGAGATAATTATTTTAATTATCAAAATATTTTATCGAAATGAATACCATCAATGCTGCTATATATAGTGATTATTTTCTAAAAAAATTTCATTGAAATCGGGGAAAAACTTTTGAAAACATTGGAGAAAATGTAATCTGCTTAATAAGTTCGAACGCAGTGTATATATAATGATGGTTACAACATACTACGAGCTGACAGAACAGAAAGACGAAAGGGTGGCTGTGTTATACATATACATAAGTGCGAGCCATATAACAGAGACAATAACAAGTAAATCAAACAGCTACGTGGGTAGAAGCTCTCAGCAGTAAAAATTGAAAAACTTAACGTGATACTGATAGTCATCTATAGACCTCCAACACTCCAACTGCAAAATTCTCTGAAGTCATTGCCGACATCAGAAACCTAATAAAGTCCTTAAATACACCCATCCCGGAATAGGGATTTTAATTTCCCATTTATAAAATACGGAAGAATGGGAAGAAATGTGTATATATACACCAGGACAAGGGGTGTACAAGAGAAGACCAAGAGCAAGCAAAAATGTTGATAGCTCTAACAAATTAATTTATTTTAACACAGGAGATAACAAAGCACTAGAAAAAAATAACTGCTTGGATCTGGTATTCACGAATAATACCAACTTAATCAATGTTATAAAAATAACACCAACAAATATCCCAGACCTCAACATTATCGAGGTATCCATTAATATGGCGAGAATACTAAAAGAAAATGTTCATATTGAAGAAAGAAGCAAATATGAGACTTTTAATCTAAACTCTAAGACTGGTGGTAAGAAATCAGATCCCAAATGGCACAAAAAGAGTGGAAAACATCCTTAGAGGATAAAACAACTGAAGAAATGCTTATAACCTTGGAAAAAAAGACGCTGGAAATCTTAGAAAAATATGTTCCGAAAGTACAGCCAAAGAGAAAGAGCAACTACTTCGAGAGGCAAAAACAAACACTATTCCGCAAGAGAAGGAGAGTAGCCACGAGGTTAATAAAATGCACAGACAACAACAACAAAAACGTGATACAAGTAAAATTGGAAAGTGTAGACAGGGAAATACAAGCCCTAATTAAGGGCCATTCAAAGAGAGAAGAGGAAGATGCAGTGAAAACAATAAAAGATAACCCAAAATATTTCTATAGATTCGCGAAAAGAAAAACAAAAACGCGGATCACTATCGTACCCTTAAAGAAAGAAAATAATAAGCTAACCGATGATCTAAAAGACATATTGAGAGCTCAATATGAACCAGCTTTCAGTACCCCAAATAGAGACAAAGCAGTACGTGACAGATATACCTTTTTTGAAGGAGAATGGATAACTGATTTTGACTTCTCCGCAGAAGCTATAACGAAAGCTATAGGACAAATAAAATCACATTCAGCTGCAGGCCCGAACAGATGGAATGCCTTGTTGATTAAAAACTGTAAGAACGAAACAGCTACACTCTTTTCTGAATATGGAGAAGATCCATGCACACGGGGAAAATACCGCGCATACCAAAAAGAGCGAGCATTGTTCCTATACATAAAGGGAGAATAATTCTCAAGCAAAGAACTATAGACCTATGTCACTAGCATTACATTTCACCAAAATATTTGAAAGAATAGTCAGGGAGAAAATACGCTATATGTGTTTTTGGAGACAGCAAAAATTCAATGAGAACCAGCACAGATTCCGATCAGGAAGATCGTGCCTATCTCAACCATGGGCGTAGGAGGCGGGGGGTCTGGGGGGTCCTGGACCCCCAGTCAACCTTTGTGTTGGATCCATTTTGCTTCACTTTGTCGGGTCCATCACATCATACCAATGAAAGAAAAATTAAAACGGGAGGAAAACAGGATTAGAAGGCGAACCGTGAACTGAAATTATTTTACAAATTAATTTTATTTGACCACTTATATGGTTACGTACTATACAACCATACAATTAATTTTATTTGACCACTTGTATGGTTGTATAATACAACCATACAAGCGGTCAAATAAAATTAATTTGTAAAATAATTTCAGTTCACAGTTTTGCCTTCAAATCCTGTTTTCGTCCCTTTTTAATTTTTCTCTCATTCACATGATGTAATGGACCCGACAAAGTGAGACAAAATGGACCCGACACAATGTGCTAGCTCAATAATTTTTTTTTTAGGTTATGGAAATGTCGGTCTGAAGCTCTGAGCAACATCTTTCTTGTCGGGTCCAAACACCTGGACCCCCCAGAAACTGCTTATCTCGTACGCCCATGATCTCAACTAATAGAGCACTATAACAATATCATAGACGCACTTGAGAACAATGATAACTACGATAAAATATAAACGGATTTTGCTAAACCACTCAATAAGTGTGATTATGACATAATAGCACATAAAATGAAACACATGGGAATAACGAGCAAAGTGAGCAAATGGATCTACAACTTCCTCAGGAAACGGCAGCAAACCGTAAAAATCCAAGGTATATCATCATCAAAATCGGAAGTACGCAGCTCAGTACCACAAGGAACAGTATTGGTCCCACACCTGTTCATTATCATGCTGACATAGACAATGAAGTAGACGACAACAGTATAGTAACATCCTTTGTTGACGATACAAAGATCAGCAGAAAAATCTGCAATGCGGAAGAGGTAGAGGCTCTACGGAGACACAAACAGAATATGAAAATGGTCAGAAGACAGTAACATGAATTTTAACACCGAGAAATTTCAGCTCTTCATATATGGAAGAAATGAAGAACTTAAACAGCATACTCTGCCCCAGAGAGACAGGAAATTCAGAGAAGCACGAAAGCAAAAGATTTAGGGGTAATAATGACCGATAATACAAAATTTGAAACAGAATCAGACAGCGATAAACAAAGCAAAAAAAGAGTTACGGAACAGCTACTGAGAACCTTCAAAAGAAAGGACGAGAAAGTAATAATTTCCTTGCTGAAAATACTGATCATACCAAAATTTGAATACTGCTCAGTCTTGACGTCCCCATACAAAAAAAGAAGAAATTAATAAACTAGAAGAAGTCCAGAAGAATTTCACAGGCAAAGAACTGCAAAGAACTCAGTTACTGGGAAAGACTACGTAAATTTAAATCTGTATTCGCTGTAAAGAAGAGAGATACGCTATAATTTATATGCAACTTTCATAAATCGAATGCCTAGTTGCGGGTGACTTCAACATCAATTAGCAATCTGAAGCAATCTCTCATAAATTTTTAAACTTAATGAATTCTTTCTATCTTAGTCATTCTATTACCAAACCCACTCGAGTCTGCAGCTATGGCAATCGAATAACAGAATCTACGATTGATAATATATTTGTAAATAGCAATGCCCTCGTAAATTCTGGAATTATAACCACTAACATCAGTGATCATTTTCCTACTTACGCTATATTCAATAACATTGTTCAGATTGCGGACAAAACAACTATTGATTACAGAATATTCTCAGAGGTTTAACAAAGGAAAATTTATTGGGGCTGTAGAAAATACTCGACTTGACTGTGACGAACCTTTAAATGACCCAGATCATATGTTTCAGTTCTTCTATGACACCTTATTCCATTTTTAATATTTGCTTTCCTTTAAGGAGAAAAACAGTTTCGCCCAAAAGTGTTGAAAATCCATGGATCACTCCAGGAATTATCACTTCAACAAAGAACAGAGATAAATTATTCAAATTGCAATTGCAGAGCAAAATTCCTAAAATATAATATACTCAATACAGAAACAAATTAACTAAAATAATCAAAATTGCAAAATATAACTATTATAACAATCAATTTTCCAAACATAAAGGAGACATGAAAACACTTGGACAACCATAAACAATCTTCTCGGAAAACAAATTAAGAAAAATTCAATAGAGAAATTAAATGTTGATAATAAAGAAATTACTGATGATAATGCTATTGCAGACTCTTTAAATGCACATTTTACTTCAATAGCGGATAAGCTTCGCTCACAATTAATAAATAATGATCACTCACCTCTAGAATATATGCCACCCAGCCCACTAAATTCATTTTCTTTTGTTCCTGCTACCTCTACTGAGGTCCAGAATATTATTGGTAAATTAAAAAATACAAAAAATAACATTCATAACATTCCTGTACCTATATTGAAACTTGTTAAATATAAGATATCTGCAACTTTGGCTAAAATTATCAATCAAAGTATTTCCAAAGAATATTCCCATCAATGCTAAAAACTGGTTGTATAACACCCCTTTCTAAAGCGGGTGATCCTACACTCGCAACAAATTACAGGCCGGTGTGTTCATTATCTGTGTTCAGCAAAGTTTTTGAAAAAATTTAAAAAGTAGAATGCAGCGATATTTAGAATCTTACAATTTATTAATTATCTTCAAATCAATATGGCTTCCGTAATAATAAAACAACGGAAATGGCTATTTTAAATCTTATGGAAAATGTAAATATAGCTAAGGAAACAAAGAAATAATGATATTAATATTTATGGATTTGAGTAAGGCGCTTGATGTAATAGACCATAATATTCTACTTAATAAATTATATTGTTACGGCTTTAGAGGAGTAATCAGTGATTGGTTTAAAAGTTATTTGTCCAATAGATATAATTTTGTATCAGTAAATAAGGTTTGCTCAACTAAAGCGCTTGTCAAACATGTGTGTGCCACAGGGCTCAGTTCTGGGTCCACTGTTATTTTTATTATATATAAATGATCTTCCACGTTCATCTGATATACTGAACTTCATAATGTTTGCAGATGATACAACTGTCTCTTTTTCTTGCAAAGATGTTAATACAGCTAAGAATATATTTCATTCAGAATTCATCAGTGTAATGAAATGGTTGACCACCAATAAACTCTTCCTAAATACCAGCAAAACAAATTTTATGATTTTTACTAATAAAAGAAATGTACAGTATATCTTGATGAACTTGATGTTAATGAAATCGCCATAAAGGAGTGTACTGTAACAAAATTTCTTGGTGTAATGCTAGATAAGAATTTGCAATGGAGTGATCATGTAAATTATATCGCGAAAAAAACTTTCAAGGAGCGTTGCTATAATGTTTAAACTTAGAAATGTAGTCCCTAAACAAGTTTTATTGACTCTTTATCATACTCTTGTTCTTCCTTATATAACATACTGCACCCTTGTTTGGGGAAACTCCACTAACAACGCATTAAATGGTATCTTTGTCATCCAAAAACGAGCAATAAGGTTATTATCTGATGCTGATTTCCTTGATTACTCTAGTGCATTATTTAAAGAGCTAACCTACTAAAGCTCAACGATATAACCAAACTGGCACATTTATTTTTATTTACAAGTGTAAGAGCAAAATCATTAATTTGCAATGGGTAAATAGATATTTTGTAACTCATCAAGAAATCCACTCGTATCAGACCAGAAATAGATCAAAGCTTGTTATATCTCAATTTAGATTGTCGTCATCTCAAAAACTACCCATTTTCATTGGATTGAAACTATGGAATGACTTGCATGCCGATATAAAAAATATTGTGAATGTAAATTTGTTTAAAACCAAGTTGAAATCCCGATTAATAATGGCATACTAACAAAAATCTAGGATTAATGTCCACTAATATTATTTAATATTGTCCATTAATATTGTTTAATATTGTAATACATGTTTTAACTATTATAATACTTATTTACTTATTTATTATTTATTATTAATTTATAACAACTAGCTGCTTATTTTTAATAAGAGCCCAGTAAAGCCTAAAGCTTAAGGACCAAATTAAATAAAATAAATAGTCGAGCTTCACAATTATTCATGTCATTGTAAATTGAAAAAAGTATTTATTATTATTATTAATATAGGTTAATTAATAAAGGTGGAAAATGTGGAAAATGATCGAAAAACTGATACCTAACCTCGAACTGAACCCAATTAACATCCAAAATACATTGGAAAATAGGAACGGTAGAATGTGTAATGTTCTCACACTAAAGGCCCGACAAGAGACACCCTCAACACTGAAGGAAAATAGCTTGGTTGTCAGTGGGCCATGACTTTTTAACCAGCTTCCAAAGGACCTCAGGAACGTCACAGGGGTCAAAGCTTCAAAAGAAGACTAGATGCCTGACTCAAGACAGTACCAAATGAGCCGGGTGTGCCTGGTTGTGTGCGATGAAGATCGTAAGAAAGCAACCCACTCCTCTATCAGGTCAGGCATAGAGGTGGGGTTACCAGCTTGACCTTGTGAAGAAAGACGAACGCACGGAACTTTTACCAGATTTACCAGGTTTATATATATATATATATATATAATATATATCCCGTGGCCTGCAATGCTAGTTTCTGAATATTTCTAGTAAAAATCAATTTCTATATTTGTTGATCATTTGTCCTTCCTTAAAAGAAATTAAAAAAAATTCTTTTTCTCATTATTTGGATCAATGGAGTGGGATCAACACAAAAGGATCTCCGCATTTCTGCCGTAAACTTTTGTTTACCTTCAATTTTAGATTTATTTTAACAAAAGGAAGGTAATTTTTACGTTGAAAGACTTTCATTGCAATATTCTAATTAACGATTGTGCAAGCATACCTCGCAACCTCGTAGCAATTCCGTGCGTTGGTCTTTCTTCATACGAAGGTCAAGCCTCTAGGCTTGCTTGGTGGAGGAGCGAGTTGCTCTCTCGCGATCTTCATCGCACATAGCCACGTACATCCGGCTCATCTGGTACCGTCTTGAGTCAGGCATCTAGTCTTCTTTTGAAGATTTCAACTTTGACCCCTGTGACGTTCCTGAGGTTCTTTGGAAGCTGATTAAAAAGTCTTGCCCCGCTGACAACCAAGCTATTTTCCTTCAATGTTGAGGGTGTCCCTTGTCGGGCCTTTAATTTGGAAACACTTCACATTCTGCCTTTCCTATTTCCCACTGTTGTTTGGATGGTAATTGGGTTTAGTTTGAGGTTAGGTACCAATATTTCGATCATTTTCCATATATATAAATTACAGTACCTTTCTCTTCATCTTTGCAGGGAATACAGATTTAGTTTACGTAGTCTTTCCCAGTAGTTGAGTTCTTTGCAGCCATCAATCACTCTTGGCTGTGAAATTTCTTTGAATTTCTTCTAGTTTATTAATGTCTTCCTTTTTATATGGGGACGTCAATACTGAGCAGTATTCAACAGGGGAATCATTACTTTTTTGTCCCTTCTTTTAACGGTTTTTAGTACCTGTCCGGCGACTCTTTTTGTTTTGTTTATCGCTCGCTATATGATTTTGTGTCTCGGATTTCGCATCATCGGTCATTATAACCCCAACATCTATTGTTTTCTTGCTTCTCTGAATTTCCTGTCTATCTGGGGCATAATATGTTGTCTGCTTAAGTTCCTCATTTCTTCCATAGATCAAGAGTTGAAATTTCTCCTTGTTAAACCTCATGTTGTCTTCTGACCATTTGTATATTCTGTTCGTGTCCCTCTGTAGGGCCTCCACCTTTTTTGTATCACTGATTTTTCTGCTGATCTTTGTATCGTGTATATATATATATATATATATATATATATATATATATATATATATATATATATATATATATATTATGTGTGTGTGTGTGTGTGTGTGTGTATGATGAAAATAACCAGGAAGGAAAAGGAAAACACAAAATGGTGCTCAAGCGCTTTCGTCTAATGACATTCTCAAGAACGAGTGTTCCTGAGGATGTCATCAGACGAAAGCGCTTAAGCGCCATTCTGTGTTTTCTTTTACTTTCGTGAAATAATTTTCTTATATATATATAATATATTATATATATATGGTACCCGGTCGATTCGCCGACGGACGTTTTGCCGAAGGACGTTTCGCCGAACGGACGATTCGCCGAATGGACTGTCATTAATATTTCTATGACAAAATACACACACACACGTTATTAAAGGTTATTATTAAATGTTATTGAATTATTTTGTTAAAATATTAAATTATGTTAAATTGACAGTTATAGACGCTTGACGTAAAAACATAGATACCTTTTTTAAATAAATTTATATCGATAATACTATATATATATATATATATATATAATATTATATATATATATATATATATTATAATATATATATATATATATATATATGGTAATTATTCGTTTTTTGACCCAGTCTCTTTTATAATGAGAGCAAACTTTTCTGGTTAATTTTGAGGTGCTCTGCACGAATCTGCCATCCATTTCCTGTGCAAATGCATAGTTTTCGAGATATCGTCATCTTGAAAACTACGCATTTGCACAGGAAACGGATGGCAGTTTCGTACAAAACACCTCAAAATTAACCAGAAAAGTTTGCACTCGTCATTTTCGTTTGAACTAACGAATTTAAACGAAAATATCATGACTTAACCTAACCAATCATCTAGGGCGTACAGTTGACCTAACCGGTGTCACGTACTGAACTGTCCGCAAAACATTAGGACCGATCAATTTGTGATGCGTGATCTTTACGGGGGCTCCGCCCCCGTACCCCCGAGACCTAAATTATACAAATGATAATGTATTAACATGTGCCAACCTTGCATGGGTAGTCCGCTAAATTTCGCCTGCCCTTAAACTGAAATGACACACGTTTATTTTTAGGATTTTTTTTACGGCATCTAAAGACCTTCTGGTCTTTTTTAAAATACAAGCACTATTGTATTTAGGGTAGGTCACGGATGTCTTAATTATTCCGTGATTTAAAAAAAGGTCTTCATCGAGGGCAATATGGCGGATCACGTCGACACGTCATACTTCGTCACAAAAAGACCGAACTGAACAGACGAAAAATTGCTAAAAATGATTTATTTGTAAAACAGGACAAATTGAATTACGCAGAAGTAGCCAGAATCACCAAAAATAAGAAATATTCACCAAATAGTCGATATATATATAGTACAGGGTGGGCCGTAAGTTTCCATACATAGGAAAAATAAACATTTTTTTATGGACAATCATTTTTATTATATAATATGCTCTACATGGTTGCCATTGTTTTGAAAACACATTTCAATACGTGTTCCCCACTGTTGATGAACACGCATTAGCACAGTTGACGTTATGCTTGTAATGGCGTTGGTGATACGTTCCTTTAGATGATTTATGTCTCGTATCTTTTCCTGATACACCATGGCCTTCAAGTGCCCCCAAAGATAGAAATCAAGGGGGGTGAGATCTGGGGATCTGGGAGGCCACTCCACAGGACCACGCCGACCAATCCAAGCATCCGGAAACTGCTGCTGATCCAAATACCGACGCACGTGAAGACCATAATGAGGTGGAGCTCCATCTTGCTGGAAGTAAACTGGGAAGTTACCTTCCTCGTTTAGCAGGGATGGGAAAATCTCTTCTTGCAACATGTTAAGATACCTTTCGGCATTAAGATTTCCACTGACAAAAATTGGTCCAATAATTCTGTCACCCCATATCCCACACCATCATTTTACCGGCACCTTGCATCTTCGTCGGACTCAGCCAGTTAGGGTTAGCATTACTCCAATAACGTATGTTTTGCCGATTAACCTCTCCATTGACGTAAAAAATTTGCTTCATCAGTAACATAAAAACAAACGTTTAATTTTTCCTATGTATGGAAACTTACGGCCCACCCTGTATATTGAAAAAACACCAAAAATAGGAAATATATTTTAATAACAAAACACATTTTATACAAATTTGCACAAGATAATATATATATTTTCTTATTCAGTTTTGATTGGTTATTCAATATATATTGCTGTTATAGCTTGGTGTGACTGGGTCAAAAAACGAATAATAACCATATATATATATATATATATATCTTTCTCGGTGTATATTGTATAATTTAAAACTCGTTTTAGACCATGGAATTCACTTTGACGGTGTCCGGCGAATTTGTCTACAACAATTTGTCTAAACTCTAAAGATACAATTCATCTACAACAATTTGTCTACAACAATTTATCTACAACAATTAGTCTACAGATACAATTTAACTACAATAATTTGTCTACAGATACAATTTGTCTAGAGAAACTATTACTAATATTATTTAAAAAAATGACGATTGGTTAGGTTAAGTCGTGATATTTTCGTATGTTTTAACAGTAAACTAACGAAAATATCATGACTTAACCTAACCAATCGTCAAGGGTGTACTAACTTTTTATGGCCTTTCTCTGAATAATAAATTGAAGAGGCATTGTGGGTTACTGAACAGTGAGCAATGTAAAAGTTCCAGGATGACTGCAATTTTAAGTGCGAAAACCTGACATAAGTTACAAGATTTAAAAAAGGCAACAAACGAACAAACGTTTCAGAATGGCTTAAACTATAAAGGCACAAACGCAAGACTTAAATTATAAAAGTTGACAACTAATTTTCGTATTTAAATTATATTTGTTTTTTTTTATTAACGACAGTCCGTTCGGCGAATCGTCCGTTCGGCGAATCGTCCGTTCGGCGAAACAGCCGTCGGCGAATCGTCCGTTCGGCGAATCGTCCGTTCGGCGAATCGTCCGTTCGGCGAATCGTCCGTTCGGCGAATCGTCCGTTCGGCGAAACGTCCGTCGGTGAATCGACCGGCCACGATATATATATATTACACATAAGGATTCCATAATTCTCAAGTCTATTTTTGCAAAATGGTTAGTTTTAACCATTTTGCGAAATGAAACAGACCTGAGAATTATGGTATATATATATATATATATAATAATGTTATAATTGCCAAATTCGCATAAGCAGCAGAACGATGTATGATTATTTGATAGGCCAATTTATTACATTCCATTCAGTTTTAGGACGTGAATAACTCGCTAATATTCGAGTTGCAAATGAATTTCATTCATTGTGAAAAATGTTTATGACAAACGTTCCTTCACATTTCAAGTCACCACAAAAAACATCCGTTTTTGTGGTTTACTTTTTGTATTTATTTATTTTGGCATTATTTCCTCTTAACGAATTCGGAAGTGGAATGCCATACCCAAATTGTAGATACGTATCGAGTTATGCAGTTAATACCAGAAGTACTTACCAGCCGTTTTCGGGCGTTTATCTTGCAATGACCTTGGCAGTCCTTTTGGGGGTGAATCGGGAGGGACTTTTACCCCGTTTTTACGTAGAAGGAGAACTCCTAAAAATATCCCAACGCAGATGGCCCCCAAAACGGAAGCCCCGGCGATGATACCAACCTCGCGATGCGAAACCATCGCCAAAACTGACCGCTCTGAAAATGAGACAGGTTAGGTTAAGTTGGTTTAAGTTAGGTTAGGTTAGACTACATAATTGCATCAATAATTAAGTGATGACACCACTTTTACTTTATGTCTTATGATTTAATTACATATAATTAATCAACCTTAGATATGTATCTCATACACACACTTATACACACAAACACACATATGTAGTCGTATATATATATATATATATATATATATATACACATTGTATGGATATTGTTTTCTTGAAGCGGAAATTAAAAATATAATAAGAGTTAATTTTATAGAAAGTTATTTTCTATTATTTTCAGTTGGAAACAATTTTAATTATATTACGTACAATGGATGAATGCGTTTCCTATCTATAATATACACATGTGTGTGTGTGTGTGTGTGTGTGTGTGTGTCTGCGTGTGCTTGTGGGTGTGTGTGTGTGTGTGTGTGTGTGTCTGCGTGTGTGTGTGTGTGTGTCTGCGTGTGCTTGTGGGTGTGTGTGTGTGTGTGTGTGTGTGTGTGTGTGTGCTTGTGGGTGTGTGGGTGTGTGGTGTGTGTGTCTGCGTGTGCTTGTGGGTGTGTGTGTGTGTGTGTCTGCGTGTGCTTGTGGGTGTGGGTGTGGGTGGATGTAGATGTGAGTATGATTTATCATACATGCGGTTAGAATTCAGATATTGGGTTCCAGAATTGAGTGTTTTTATTCACGACTGAAATAGGAATTAGCTGGAATTAGCTGGAATGGACTTGGAACTGATTTTGTTTTTCAACCTGGAATCAAATGTGAGGATTTTCGCCCCGAGTGAAATTAGAATTAAATTCCACCAGTTTAAATGTGATTTAAGATTCAAATATTTGTACTCGTTCCTGGTGAATTGGTGATTTGAATTTTATTTCTTGGAAATCTTGAGGGATAAATTTAAGTGAGCGAACTTTACCAGCGGCTCTGTTCTACTGCCCAGCAGTATCACGTCAAGTAGAAAAAGTAGGTTAAATTTCCGATGACCCATTAGGTATTAAATAAACAGGAAGAACAAATCTCACTGTTCATAAGGTAGTGCTTCCGAAACTGTGGTCCTCGACAATGTGAAGAAGATGGTACACTATGGTACATTATGAACAATTATTGTACAATTTCCTGAAAGAGGTGGGCCGAAGCCTGAAGAGTAAGTAGTTCAGGTAGTCCGTAGGAAGAAAAAGTTGAGAACTCTCGCATGCATGGTCTACTCTAAGTATAGGAAGAGGATCTAGGCCAAGATTCTGAAAATGAAAAGGCTAAAATGGCCAATCCTTCAAATATCAAAACTAGAAATTTAACTTTATATACCTACTCGGGCATACTAATAATAAAGTTTGGGTTATTTAACACTCGTAACGACATAAGTCACGTGACGGAGAGGACCTACGGCTCAGCTTGACGTAGGATACGAATCACGGATCGCTAAATTATCTGAACGCGGAGGAAGGTCACCCATCCAACCACTGAACAAACCCAATGCCGCTTAACCTCGCCGATCTAACGGGAAGCGGTGTTGCGTCATAACCACAACGTAGCCCGAATGCGTAGGAAAGGGTTCTCCCCTGAACCTCAGACTTACTCTATAGAAGGGGTGGCCCCTCAAATCTCGGATCAAGATTTTGATATTAAGAAAGAAAACTTTAAATAAATGTCAGTAAAAAAAAAAAAAACAGAAACCACTTCTGTAGTAAGATCCGGAGTAAGATTTGGACGTGTTCCAACTCCAGTGAGTTAAAACTCCAATGAGTTAAAAATCTTTTGCAAAAGCATTTCCTTCGTGCGAAATTCTTGCATGAAATCAAAACGAAAACATTTCAATTTTGAAAATGAATAAATGATATTTGTTTTCTGTGAAAGACTTTCAGAAGAGGTTCGTCAATATTAATGTCTCGCGGTATATATATACAGGGTGTCCCATAAGTCCGGTCTCGTAGGAAAATTTATTTCAAATTAAATTTATGAATACGTTATAACTAAAACAAATGTTCAAATTGATGTCTTGTTTTGCGACCTTCTTTTTTTTCTGTTGCGGGTAGAATAACACGCAATGGCTAATATGGAAGGGAGTTACACTCCTGAGGAAAAGGTCTTATGAGTGTAACTCACTTTCATATTAGCCATTGCGTGTTATTCTACCTGCAACCAAAAAAAAGGTCCCAAAACAAGACATCAATTTGAACATTTGTTTCAGTTCTAATCTATTAATTTGGTAAATTTAATTTAAACTAAATTTTCCTATGAGACCGGACTGATGGGACACCCTGTATATATATATATATATATATAATAATAATAAACGAACGTGTGTGTGTGTGTGTGTGTGTGTGTGTGTGTGTCTGTTCCAGCCATAACTCCAAAATGGAAGCAGTTACAAACATGAAATTTCACACACATCTTGATTATGTCCCGAGGTTGTGCACTTGAAATGTTAATAAATTAAATAATTAAAATTACTGGGCCCGAAAGCCCCAGCATCGCGATAAAACTACAGAAAAGAACGCAGCCGTGAAAATCTTGAGCTTCATATATTGTATCAGGATTTGTGAATCTTAAAATTTTCATGAGTGTAATTTTACGAGTTGTTCTTGCTTATTCAACAAGAACATATTATAGAAGATATTTTTTTTCCAAACAAGATATCAAAAGGCGAACATCAAAGAAGTGGTTGCGTGTATGGAGATCAGGAGCACTCTAGCGTGCGTAAATTCTTCCCAAGAAGATTTCTGTATTGGATTTTAGACATATTTCTAGTGTAAATTAACGGAAGAAGAAATAGAAAAAAAACAGAGTCCATATTGGAGCAATTTAGCAGACAGGCGGGCGATACATTTTCAGAACTCCAACAAAGAGAACAACACAAAATTGCGGACGAAGGATAAGCGCAAAATAACAGAGAATGTTCTTTTAATAGATTCGCGGTAATAACTGAATCTACGCACGATAAAACCAAAAGTTAGCAGCTGACGAAGAAGCTTCTAGCAGTGGCTGTATCCTCCAGCGCGGGACGCGTCAGCGCGTCAACGTTAACGAAAAAACGTGGAACGTCAACGCGAAGAAGAGGCGACGTCAAACCGAAGACATTAATGCGCTCGTGGCCAAACTTCATCAAATCTCCGTGCAGCGGGCTGTCTACGGTTGGCTAGACTGGCAGTCGACGGCCTGTTGCGTGGCACAGTTAGAGTGCCGAGCGGCTCCCGGGCAGGACTTATACCAGCGTGCTATTTTTCATTTACGGGGAGCAATTGCGTGCCGGACGTGCTCCCCGGACTACTCTTGGGACTAGTCATGGATGACTGATCTCGATTTTCCTACGAAATTGCAAACAAGGGCAGTCGATGACCCTGATTTTGTTTCTGCAATCGGTTTTCTTGAGAAATGATAAAGAAAAATGTTATTGGATATTGAATAAATTTATTTACTGAAACGACGCAATACACTCCAACATCTTTTTGAATAAGTCCGAGCTGGTGTGGCGCTTACGCCATACAAATTCACAAAAATTGACAAGAATTAGTGCGATATCTTGCAAAAAACAATAGTATAAGAAACTCGATTAGGTCAGGTTAGGTTAGGTCAGGTCAGGTCAGGTTTCTCAAGAAAACCGATTGCAGAAACAAAATCAGGGTCATCGACTGCCCTTGTTTGCAATTTCGTAGGAAAATCGAGAGCAGTCCATGAAACATACGAGGTCCCTCCTCTTACTCTCCGGCGACATTAAGACTAATCCAGGCCCCACTACAACTTACACATGTCACCATACACAAAGACAGACACAATAGGACCATCAGACGCATACAGAAGCATAATATTAACATATTACAATACAACGAAGATGGCCTCACAAACAAAATCATGCAGCTTAGGGAATTCGTACACAAACAAAACATTCACAAGAACTTATACAAGAAACAAAACTAAAACGCACACACAAAACACCCACCATCCCTGACTTGACGGCGATCCGTCAAGATCGTACTGAGGTCACGGGGGTGGACTCATCACTTACATACGTAAAAGCATTAGCTACACTGATGCCGCCCAAAACATTACAAACACAATCCAAACAGATAACACGATAGAAATACAGGCAGTTAACATTAAAACACGCGCAAAACACACCACACTCATCAACATTTACATCCCACCAGATAGTTCACCTCAGGTGCCAGCCAATTACAATCCACAGTTACACAATCTGGCCTCTCTCACTAATGTCATCTTAGGAGACTTCAACGCTAAAGACACTAGTTGGTACCTGCACAATCAAAACAACACCAGAGGCGCCAACATAGCCACACAACGAAACAGCCTCTTCATTCTTAACAACACAGAAGAAAATACATACATACCACATCAAGCAGGATACTCAAACTCCTCCCCAGACATAACGTTCTGTTCCCCATCACTAGCAACACATACACACTGGAGAACAGAAGAACAACTGTCATCAGACCACCTGCCCATCATCATTACAACACGTTTTACACTCTGCCCCAACAGCTTTAGGCACACTTACAGAAATTACAAGAAAGCTGATTCGGAACGGTTCAAAATACAGACTGAGGAACAATTCACCACATTAAACAGCACACCCATCATAAACATCAATACAACACTCAAGACATTGAATCAGATGATCAATAATGTAAACAAATACATACCCAAAGGCAACATTAGGAAATACAACCCAAATTACACTAGAGAAATAGCCCACCTCATAAGGCAACGTAACAACCTCAAACATAACACACAAACACCACACACAGAAGCCAAAAACAGCAGATACAACAGCTCAACACAAAAATAAACAACAAACTTAAAGAAAAACAAACAGAAACATTCAGGGAATTCATAACAACACTAAACCATTCCACAGATACATCCAGGCTATACAAGACTATAAACAGCATTACCCACTCTAACAGCGGCATTCACACCTCACACGCGGCTATCTGTCGCAGCCAAAACAATATCCCAACATATACACAACAAGCTAACATTCTAGTTAATCACTACGCAAAGAAAAGTCACTTAAACAGAGACAACAACCAGAAACACGCAGACAGACAAACAGGCAGACACAAGAAAACCTACAGACTCGACACGACCATTACACCTTTTAATACAGACCAGACCGCCAAGATCCTCAAAAACATTAAGAATTCGAAGGCTACTGGACCAGACAACATATCTAACATACACCTTAAACACTTGGGCCCACAGAGAATACTAGCTCTCACAAACATCAGCACATATTCATACCAACACTATTATTCCTAACATACGGAAACAACGTAAAATTATTACACTACTCAAGCCAAACAAAAATCCAACAGAACCAGCTTCCTATAGACTAGGCCTGTTCAAAAATCAACGTTTTCTTATTTTCATAGGTTTCTGTACATTTTCCCATGCTGTTTGACCTGAAAAAGCCGAAAATCACAACTATTTTGACCTAGGATATTGGGAAGCATTGCCGCATGGAGCTTTAAATTTTCTGCCTTGAAATCGGCCAAAGCGCCAATTCCGGGGTCCCTTGAATTATGTTTTGCACTTTAACTTTTGATCTAAACAAGATAGAGCAACAAATTAGGTATCAAATGAAAGAGCATAAAATTAACAAATAATAATAATAATAATAATAATAATAATAATAATAATTAATAATAATAATTATCTATCATTTTTCAGGAAACAACAGAAACTCAATCAGAATCTAGAAACCCATCTACAAGTTACAACTTCACAATGGCATTAAGCAAGGAGCTGAGGGAGCTCCGTGGGCGCACAGTTGATATCTCAGAACCTCCACGTACTGTCCACAGGCAGGTGTCAACTGGGCCATCTACCAGATCTCTCACTGAAACTTTCCTGGTTGGATACCCTTCAGCTTTTATCAGTGGTTCCCAGCTTCCCACCAACAGACAGGCGTTCCAGTATTTCCTTAATCTTCAGAATTTACCGGAAAATGCAGGGAGGCCCATGGTTCAAGACCTTGCATATGAAACAGTTGAATCTATCATCCCATTCTGGCAGATGGCTAGGATCAAGACAATGACCAAGTACAACGCAATGAAGCTCTTCATGAAACTACATGAGAAACATCGTGCTCTGGTGAAAAGCAAAGGAAGAGCAAGTAACCCTGGAGGAAAAAGAGGAGCATTTGTGCTGGAATTAGACAGCCTGTTCGATATAGGAGCTCCAGATGCAATCCAGGAAATACAGAACAACAGACTGTTATCCAGAGAGAAGAAAGATGAGGATATCAGGTTCTACGAAGACCAAAAGACTGAGAGGAAAGGTCATATGTCTGGTCATGACAAGATTTTTGAGACAAGATCCCTGCAGCAAGCAGCGAGGAATGAAAGACTGCAGCATAGACAAGAACAAGGTAAAACTAATTACTTTGAACGTTACAAAAAGTTTTAAGTTTTACTCCATTGCGATATTTAGCATGTACTTAACAATTACTGTCTTAACATGTTGTACTATTTTACAGCTGCAGCAGAACAAGAGGCAGTTGTTCATGTGGATGACATTACCTGGGGTGACTCAACTGACAACGACGCTAACACAGAGGACATGGATTACCATCAGCCTCGTCCTGGATGTTCTCACCATCAAGACACTGTGACTAGTGTGAATTTGACGTTTCCAAGGAAGGTCATGGAATGTGATGTCATCTGCAATACAGCTGATCGTCTTGGTTTATCAGACAATCAAGTTACTGCCATGGTTTCTGCCACCTTGAAAGCTGGAGGGGCTGATCTGGATAACTTCGTCATCTCAACCTCAACAACACGTCGCAACAGAATGCTGTCCAGGTATAATATCAGCCAGAGTCACATGTCCAAGTTTTGTGAAAACCCCCCACAGTACGCTGCCTTACACTGGGATGGAAAGTTGCTCAAAGATGTCTTGGGCAGTGAACCTGGAAGTACCTCAGAGACTTTAGCTGTGCTAGTGTCTGGTCCACCTTCATACACTGAAGGAAAGTTATTGGGAGTACCTGTCATCGACAATTCTTCTGGCACAGCTCAGGCTGAGGCTTCAATGGATTTACTGGAGACATGGGAACTTACGGATAATGTTACTGCCCTTGTTTTTGACACTACATCCAGTAACAGTGGAGTTCACAGAGGAGCTGCCAAACTGCTAGAGAAAATGCTGAACAAAAAGGTGTTTTATCTGGCCTGTCGACATCACATCCTGGAAATCCTAGTAGGAGCAGTTTGGGAGAAGCTGTTTGGGAAGGTGAAGGGGCCAGATAATCCCTGGTTTGAGCATCTGAAGGATGTTTGGACGGACTTGTCCAAGGAAAACCCAAAGATGCTGGCTATCAACAGCAAATGGCTGAAGGAAAAGAAGAAGAACAGTGAAGAAATACTCCAAGACATTCTAACAGCAGAAAGGCTTCCAAGAGCCGACTACAGGGAAATGGCTGAACTGACAGTCATTGTTCTTGGAGGAACGCCTCCTCGAGGTATTCACTGGAGTCGACCAGGCGCCATTCATCAGGCCAGATGGATGGCCAGAAACCTGTACTCCATGAAAATGCTGATGTTTGCAGATCAACTTGAGTATGACGAAGACACTGTATCAAAGCTGGAAAGACTCAACACCTTCCTTGCGCTGTTCTACACTCCTGTATGGATGATGTCAATGTCTGCTGCAGATGCTCCCGTGAATGATCTAAGTCTAATCCAGGACATGTTGAAGTACAAGAAAACTGACCCAGAGCTTGCTGATGCAGTACTTAATAAGATGGAAAACCACAAATGGTACCTGACGCAGGAAGTCGTGCCATTTGCCCTGTTCAGCAGTAGATTGAGTGACACATTGAAGCACGACATTGCTGCCCAGTTACATGCCACTGAGAAGCCAGACAGCTTCAGAACAGGAAAGCCTTTATTCCAGAGAGTCACAGCTAAGACCACCCTGGTTGATCTCATTGGCCCAGAATCACATTTCCTGCTGGACACACTGAACATTGGATCCGAGTGGCTTCTGGAACCTGTCACGTCTTGGCCACAGAATGAGGACTACAGAAAAGCGTTGGACTATGTTAAGAATCTGAAAGCGGTGAATGACATTGCTGAACGTGGTGTCAAGATGATGAGCGACTTTGCAAATGTCATAACAACAGATGCCAAGCAAAGGGACTATCTCCTTCAAGCTGTGGAGTTCAACAGACGCCGCTTTGACAGCTTCAAGAAACAAACTCTCAACAACTGACTGTGTAAATGTCATTATGAAATTAATCATCATGTAATGCTTTCACTTCTTGATCGATTAGACTTGTGACAAAATGTTAATCTCAAATTTGTGTCATGAATAAGGCGCCTTGTCTGCCTTGAGTGTGAGAAAACGAATTTTGTGATATTTCTGAAATCTTTGTATGTACCAATGTGCCATTTCTTGTTCCAAGACTATCATAATTGTATAAGTTAGAAAGAGGATTAAAAACACTTTAATTTGGTGCCTATTTTGTTGCTCTATCTTGCTTAGATAAAAAGTTATAGTGCAAAACATGATTCAAGGGACCCCGGAACTGGTGCTTTTGGCCGATTTCAAGGCAGAAAACTTAAAGCTCCATGCGGCAATGCTTCCCAACAACCTAGGTCAAAATGGTTGTGATTTTCGGCCTTTTCAGGTCAAAAAGCATGGGAAAAAGTACAGAAACCTATGAAAATAAGAAAAAGTTGATTTTTGAACAGGGCTACAGTATAGACCCATTACTTTACTATGCACACCTTCCAAAGTAACAGAAAGACTAATCTTACAAATCACCAACCCACACATTCCGCCGGCTTGCTCGATCAGGGTGGGCTGATCGGCTAAACAACAACAACAACAACAACAACAACAACAACAACAACACCTTAAACACTTGGGCGCACAGAGAATACTAGCTCAAAAACATTAAGAATTTGAAGGCTACTGGACCAGACAACATATCTAACATACACCTTAAACACTTGGGCCCACAGAGAATACTAGCTCTCACAAACATCAGCACATATTCATACCAACACTATTATTCTTAACATACGGAAACAACGTAAAATTATTACACTACTCAAACCAAAAAAAATCCAACAGAACCAGCTTCCTATAGACCCATTACTTTACTACGCACACCTTCCAAAGTAACAGAAAGACTAATCTTACAAATCACCAACCCACACATACCACTATCGCCAACTCAACATGGATTCAGACCTCACCACTCAACCACGACATTACTCACTAACCTCACGCAGCACATCATGGATGGCATCAACTCCAGACGACCAGCTCAACGTACACTATTAGCAACAATAAGCATTAGTAAAGCATTTGATGCTATCCCACGCTTCCCTCTCATAAATAAAATACTCATCACAAACATGCACAATAACACCAAAAGGTGGCTGAGCAACTATCTTTCAGGAAGATACTCACATGTCACATTTAATGCCAAGTCATCCAAAAACAAGCTTTTTCCGAACGGGGTCCCTCAAGGCTCTGTTCTCTCACCAACACTCTTCAACTTATACATGCATGACATTCCAACACCCATAGATAACAAGCTTACCTTATCATCATATGCAGATAACATCACTCTAACATCCACCCACAACAACATCGACACCGCTACAAATAACCTACAATCATACATAAACAGTATACAAGACTGGCTCACACACAATAGACTCAAAGAGGCGCCCACAAAATCAACCATCACCTTGCTAACAAGCAACACAAACGAACACACACCAGATAACTCCATAGCTTACACTAAATAACACTAACATTCCACACACTTACAGGATCAAAATACTTGGGGTCACATACAACACATCATTATCTTTTGCAAACCACATTCAGGACATTAAAAACAAATGTACGTCAAGACTTAACACGCTTAGGGTACTAACAGGCACAAACTTTGGACACCAGCAGGAAACAATATCACTCGTATACACACAATATATTCGTCAATTATGGACTATGGTAGTCCATGCTGGGCACCCATTATCTCAAACACACGCATAAACACCTTACAGACAATACAAAACGACGCATTTCGTATCATTACAGGATGTACTCATACAACATCAATAGAACACCTGCACAGAGAAACAAAAATACTGAAAGTTAGGGAACATTTAGACATGAGGGGAACACAATTCATGGCAGCAGCGACAACTAACCCACAACACCCTTGCCACTACATGTACAATCATGCACCGACACCTCGCACCATTAAGGTAACACCAGAGACACATTATAACCAAATACTCCATTCCATACCACGCCCCACAGACATCACACAGTACAGAAAACACATACACACACACCTAACCCACAAAGCACTGACACGACTCGGTCCGAATGCGGTCCTAGGTGCGAAGCCGCAACCCATTGACAGGTCAGAGACCAGCCTGAGCAGATCGGATCGAGTTAACTTAGCACGATTCCGATGTGGACATCACCCCAACTTACGGACATATAAACACACACTAGACAACACCACAGACGACACCTGCCACCCGTACCAGGACACATCACAAACAATTGAACACATTATGACAGACTGTACCGCTCTAGCACAACATAGAATACAACACAGTGCGCTGAACCTCTGGTCCACTCCGGAGAGGGCGATCGGTTACCCGCGTGCCGCCGGCTTGCTCGATCAGGGTGGGCTGATCGGCTAACCAACAACAACAACAACAACAACAACAACTATAGTTTTACTGATCAAATAATTGAACCCCAAATTACTGTCGGTTCGATTATTTGGTTAATAAAACTATAGAAAAGAACGCAGTCATGAAAATCTTGAGCTTCACATTGCAGCCCGTAATACGTAATACTCTATAATAATAAAAGGACGCAGTTATAAACATGAAACTTCACACACATATTGATTAGGTCCCCAGGTTGTGCACCTCGGTGTTAATAAATTAAATAATTAATTAAAAAAATTAAATGACGTCATCAAGATCTTTACGCCATTACGTATATATATATATATATATATATATATATATATCGAAACCTATGGTAATATGGTAAAATTATTGAATACCCGTCGTTAAAACGCGGGATATTTTTGCAACCCGCACGAAGGGCGGGTTCTCTGCTAGTGTATATATATATATATACACACATTCAACTGCAAAGAACACGCAGTATAAATAACGTAAAGAACGACGCTTGTATAGGAGAACATGCCGCGCAAGATGAGAAGAGCGAACGAACAAATGAAAAAATGAGGTAACCACCCGGGAATCGAACCCGGGATCTTCCGATTGCCCCTCGGGGCATTGTTTCTGCGCGTATGTAGAAGAATTACGACTTCTGATTGAGTGAGGACCATGGTGTAATGGTTATCATATCTGACCGGCAATCGGAAGATCCAGGGTTCGATTCCCGGGTGGTTACCTCATTTTTTCATTTGTTCGTTCGCTCTTCTCATCTTGCGCGGAATGTTCTCCTATACAAGCGTCGTTCTTTACGATATACAGGGCTATTTAAACTGATTCATCTGATTTCAAATGAGAATATTTTTTAATGTTACAAATACAGAGTGATTTGTGATACATCAACCAAAAGAAAAACTGTCCAAATTTTGTCTCTCACTTCATAAATGCTCTATGTGACTTCCCCTAGTTACACGAGCAACGTCGACACGATAGTCGAATTCCTCCCATACTCGCTCCAGCATGTCCGTTGTCACTGACTCTACGGCAGTAACAATGCGAGTTCGGAGCTCATCCAAAGATGTGGGCAACGGTGGCACGTACACAGTATCCTTAACGTACCCCCAAAGGAAGAAGTCGCACGGTGTAAGATCCGGCGACCTAGGGGGCCAGCTGTGGAGCACCAAGTCATGGGGCCCACTGCGACCAATCCAACGGACGCCATTTTCACACTGACTGTTTGTTGCTAGGCTAGGCCACGGCGTGACTTTGGAGCCCTCTCGCGGTGATTTTGTAAAACTTGGAGATTTCCTGTTTCATGTGGTGTATGCCCACTTGATGCACGGTTGATAGGTACGGAAGTATTCTCAGTTGAAATCGGATGAATCAATTTGAATAGCCCTGTATATATATATATATATATATATATATATATAACTTTAAATAAATTCACATTCCATTGTGGGTTTTGAGTCATTTTTCATCCGGAATGTGAATCGGAAACAGTTTTCACTATCGGAACTAAAATGGAAGTTGTCGAAAACAAAACTGGAATAGGACTCGAGGATTATTTCTAGGATGGAATCGAAACTGAAATGAATTTCAAACGTAAAACTCAAACAAATTCTTCAAAGACCGTAACTGTTATATATATAATCAGAATCTCTCTTCCTCTCTCTCTCTCTCTCTCTCTCTCCTCTCTCTCTCTCTCTCTCTCTCTCTCTCTCTCTCGGTCTACTTTTCAGATCCTGCATATAAAGAGTCCGCGCCTCACCTGCATAATTACAGTACCCTGCATATAAATAAGAGGTCCAGATGTAAAATGAAAGTTTAAATGGTGTGTGTGTGTGTGTGTGTGTGTGTGTGTGGTGAGAGAGAGAGAGAGAGAGAGAGAGAGAGAGAGAGGAGAGAGAGAGAGAGTTACAATTTGTTCTCACTGAAGCGTGATGCATCGAATGGCCCAATTTTAAGAGCATTAATTACAATATTCAAGTCTCATTACAGTCTTTTAATGTGAACATTAAGTTCAGTAATAAGATAATTTTATAATACCAATAATTATAGTTCTAAATTACAACTACTTCTCCTATAATGCTAATGTCATGCAGTAATAATAATAATAATAATAATATTAATAATAATAATAATAGTGACAATTATTAGTAGTAGTAGTATTAGTAGTAGTAGTATTAGAATTAGTATTATTATTACATGACATTTACGAAACTTCTAAAAGGAAGACGTAATATCGTAATAATAATTTGCGGATTATTTAGACTCGTAAAATGGTTCAGTAGTTTTTTAAAAAAGGTTTGGAAAAGACTTTCCACGATTCAAGTCCTTTGGAATCTGAACAAATTGTATTTCATTAAAACTAACCCCAAGATACACCTTCCGCTTTCAACCTAAATAACTCGCTCTAATAATAATAATAATCGTCATTATTGTCATTATTATTATTATTATTATATTATTATTATTATTATTATTATTATTTAATAACTATCAGCAATATTTATATATTAAATGTATAAAACTTAGAAGTAAACGTTCACGCTTTATATATATATATATATATATATATATATATATATAATATATATATATACATTGATGGTGTAGTGGTTACCATTCATCGACCCCGGTTTCGATTCCCGGCAACGGTAGGCAGCACGCAGCTCAGGTGTAAGAACAACCTTGCCCTTCGTCAGAATGAATAATTCTTGCGGAAGCAAGATCAAGGTTATATATATATATATACCTTTCTAGGTTTCTGCGCAAGTGAGTCGTCATACCTGACGATGCTTAAGCCTTTTTCATCGCTAAAATTCTTCCTGTAGAAGGAAATCGAAAAGCGATTTAAGAGGCATTTCTTTTGACCTTGCCTTAGGAGGATTAAAATGTCAAGGGGCGTAACCCCCTCAAATAATCTCTGAAGAGGAGCTGCTGCGTACGCTTCCTGAACTAAGAATACTCGCACGTACTCACACTCACACGCACATGCACACGCGCGCACACACACACACACAGAAACATATTTGGGCACATCCGTATATAAAATGTTAATAATATAGTAATTTAAAATTCACGTGTGTGTATATATATATATATATATATATATATACGTACAGATGAAATAATAAATAATGAGATAATGAACTGGGAAGTAGTTATGATAATGTATTTATAAATAATAAATAATAAATCCACAGGTTTATTATTTAGAATAAATTACAATTCTACAAATGCATACGGAAGGAAAAATTCTTAAATACACTTGGAGAGAGAGAGAGGAGAGAGAGAGAGAGAGAGAGAGAGAGAGAGAGAGAGAGAGAGGATGTTCTGAATCACTGATTAGGGATAATTACCCCAATTAAAGGACTCAAAAAGACTGAAAATCTTTGAGAAAAAAATTTGCATAAAGAAAGTCAAAAGTAAGAACTTAAATATTGACTTTAGAAAATTATCAAAATTTAAAAAAAGAAAAAAAAAATGTCGCGTAAATGTGATGCCTCCAAATTCAGCCAATAATAGTAGACTTTCTCCATTGTTAGCGCATTTGAAAAAGAGGAAGCTACTGAAACCTACTAAAAAGACCGTTGACATTTGACTTTTTAATTGGAGCTGCACTTCACACCTGTAATTTATTCTGGGAGTCAGAAGCGCTTCTGCATTCTGCTTTCGCGTGCAGGCGAGCTGAAGTCATTCAGGAAAACTTTCTTTTGCAAGTGTACATACAACCTTCATATATGTGTACTTGTGTGTGTGTGTGTGTGTGTGTGTGTGTGTGAGACAGAGTATGAATACTAGTGTAAACGTAAAGTAAATAATCGAATACAAAATTGCCTACAAAAGTATTTACGATTTACAACCCTGATTATTTTCTTACGATAGAGACATCTGCAAATTTTTCTCAGTTTTGCCTCTAGTCATTAATTATTATCAATTATCGCGAGTCAATTATCGGTTTAGCAAGACTTGGAAGTTTCAATGCTGATTGTTGATGCTTTGGCATCACTATAATTACTTGAATTCACTGATGCTTCAAAACTCGTTAGTCCATAACTTTACTCCTCGAGTATTCACGAAGCATGAAGAGGGACCTACATAAAGTATTCAAATACAAAATACAACTACTCGAAAATGGTGTTCCATGTATTCTAGTACGAGCGTGAAATATGAATACAACATGTTTATTATTATAAGTTAGTATGGGGTTCCATTAAACGCAATAACATTTAATCTTACACTGAACTAAGGTACGCACTGTACATTGTCTTCAGGCTTTATATTGAAGTTATATCATAGACGCAAATACTCATAATCCTCGCATGTACAAGTTTTTAAAATTTTGTTGATACACAGTGTCTCCAAAAATATGGTCACCATTTTTACGGGTGCAACAAAACCGCAAATCCAATGATAACTAAATAAAAGAAAACTCATATTAACCCCTTTATAGTGTTCTTAAAATGAGAGGTAGTTTATTTAAATCGGATCCGTAGTCTTTTTACAAATTCAACTTAAACAATAGTTGTTAAAAAATAAAGATGACAATCCGAAAGTAGAAAAAATTGTTAAATTCATGCCATTCACATCTTGCATACTTGTAAGAACAATGTCCCAATTTCATCACGCCAGAAGATTAGTCACCAAATAGTCCAGATTTAAATCCAGTTGATTATTTCATATAGAGACGTTTAGTTGACAAAATTCACAGGCGAAATATTCAAAATGTCAATCAACTTCGAGAGTGCATTTTAACAGCGTGGAATGAATTCGATCAAGAAACCATTTCAACAGCAGTTCGCCAGTGGCGTACGAGGCTACAATTGGGCAGTGATAATAATAGAGGCCACATTGAACACTTGCTGCCTTAATTAATGCTTTATTCAGTTTGTTTTTGTTCATTGTAAGCTTCTTTAATGTTCAGTTACGTCTCTAGTTCCATTCTTTGTCATTGTCAACTTCATTTTTTAACAACTATCGTTCAAGCTGAATTTGTAAAAGACTACTGATCCGATTTAAATAAACTTCCTCTCATTTTAAGGACAATATAAAAGGTTTAATATGATTTCTGTTTCATTTAGTTATCCTTGGAATTGCGGTTTTGTTGGCCTGGTGAAAAAGGTGGTCACGTATTTGGGGACACACTGTAGATTCTCTAAATAAACACGTTAAACAAGTAAATATTTAATTATAACTATCTAATATATAATAAATATATAATTAATAAATTATTAACTTAAAATTAATAAATCGAATAGTTAATTAATTAATTAATTAATTATCTGTACCGGCAGGTTTTATCTGCAAGGTTTTTTTAAAAAAAATTTCGTAAGCAAGAATTTCATCAATAAAGATTATATATATATATATATATATATATTATATATAATATATATATATATATAGGCCCTCTTTTGAGGCCCATAGCTAAACCCAATTATTACTTTCACTGCAAGACATTATATTCAAACCTGAAAGTTTCTAAATTTGATGCCTCCCTTAAACTTGAGGCCAAGGCCAAATGGCCCTCCTAGCCCCCCCCCCCGTCTGATAGGCCATATATATATATATATATATATATATATATATATATATACAGGGTGGGAGAAAATCCTTTAGGGGTTTTATACATACAAATAATTTGTTAATAATAAATAAATTCCAATGCTATCACTGCAGTGCATCTTTTTAAAGCAACTATACAAGGTCAGGAATGACCCTAGGCTAGAACAGGAAGGCCCTAGGCCCGGTCAGCGCCATGTCAGTAAGGATGGAATAAAGCAATGAAGAAAACGTGTATCTTGTATCGTGGGCTATTTCTTATAATAATTGTGAAGAAAGTTTGCGTTTATTTCAAGAAAAATATAATAAATCACCATCAAATGTAACCACTCTTCGATAGTGGAAGCTCAAACTTTTGAAAACAGGGAGCCTGGTAAAAGATCGTGCAAGAAGCGGAAGGCCAATAACGGCGACCGGAGACAGCAACAAAGAAAATGTCCTTGTCACTTTTCAAATCGATCCAAGAAGTTGAACGAGAAAAGTCGCGCAGGAATTGGGTACTTCCAAATTTTCAGTAGCAAAAATATTGAAATCACATGGGGTACCACGATTGCAAACCCATTTATTCTCAGCTTATATACGACGAGGATTCTGATGGACGGCTGCAGTTTTCCGAAACAATGAGACAAAAGTTCAACAGTGATCCAGATTTCCTTCGAAAGATCAAATTTTCAGATGAATGTGTTTTCGGTTTAACGAGTAAAGGACACAAACACAACGTTCACTACTGGCACCCCCAAAAACTCCCAAAATACGATTGGGTAAACCCGTTAAAACGGTTACACTAACAGTTTGGGCGTGCATTGGTTATTCGGGACTCGTTTCCTTTGACATATCGAGAGATACGATGGATGGAAAACGCTATTGCCAGGTATTGAGAGAGAAAGTTTCGCCACAGTTTACCAATGGCGTTGGCAGGAATTGACTTTATCAACATGACAGAGCGCCGCCACATTACTCCGCAGCTGCCCGTGAGATTCTGGATACCAACGTTGAAGGAAGATGGCTTGGGCGACGAGGTCCCATCGAGTGGCCAGCCACATCACCTGATTTTAACCCCATGTGATTTCTGAGTTTGGGCTTATTTGCGTGACAAACTACACACTCCTGGTTTCATCTATTCAAATGTGAATGCCCTTGGCCGCAGAGTAGATGAAGAACTGAAAAGGATCCCACTCGATATGTTCAGAAGAACAATGAAAAGTTTCACAGAGAATAGACAAATGCATCAGCGGATGGAGAACTCTTTGAAGATTAAATTACAATTTAGCAAAATATTTGTATGAATAAAGTTCTTATAGACTTTTTGTTTGACTTTTTCATCATTTGAACACTTATCTGTATAATGTTGTTAATTAAATACTTGTATGCATAAAATCCTTAAAGACTTTTCTCACACCATATATATATATATATATATATATATATATATATATATATAGTGTCCCAAAGGTCCTGCCCCATAATGTACAACATGATATTAACTTCTGGGACACCCTATAGGCCTATATATATATATAGAGCGTGGGTATGGCAGATACAGATAAATAGATTTACAGGTGGACGCCCATTACCCAAAAAGGACTGACCTTGGCATATCCTGCCGAAGACGTTGGGTTCCTCCGCCCATATGGGGTCGAACGCTTGCGGGCATTTATGTTGGCACGTCCTCGTGCCAACCATCATCACGTGGAGACATTTGACGCATTTGCTCGAACCCAGATCGCATCTTAGGCACTCAGTCTGACTGCAGGAGGCTGTCCGAAAATAAAATAAAATCTTTGAATACTTTTACGCACACCTTTTATTAATTCAGCGCATCGGAAATTTTCGAAATGAACGTAATCTTATCTTATGGAATTAAAAGAACAATCAAAAGCAGTTAAAAATCACTTAAAAAATGGTCTAAACTCATAAAATCACGCTTAAAATCTTCAACCACTTTATTAAAACAAATTTACCAAAAATACTAAACGTCAAATGAAGGTTCACCGTAATTTTAGATATAACAAGCGGTAACTCGCGACCGTTGTACAACTTGGCCCTCCGGGCGGGTAGCACTGTGATCCAGCTACAAAATTTGAAAAAACTGCCATTACCCCCACCCCTCTCCCCCATTACCCTCCACCCCCACTCCCCCATTACCCCCCACATACAAAAGTAAAAAACCCCATTACCCCCACCCCTCTCCCCATTACACCCCCCCTCCCCCAATTACCCCACCCCCCTCCCCCATTACCCCCGGCGGGTAGCAGTATATATCACACAATGTGAAGCTCAAGATTTTCACGGCTGCGTGACACAGACACACAGACACATTTTAGCTCAATAGTATATAGGATTTTATAAGTTCATCTACCTCTCTGTTCACAACATGGAATTACATATACACACACACACACACACACACACACACAATTATATTATATATATATAGTGTATGCAGAGATGCAGAAAAAGAAAGTATTTAATATTGCAACTACAGTAAAAAGATAAGCGTTATCTTAAAGATGGTGTTACTTGCATAATTAAAGGACAAATATGGATCAAAAGACAAATGTTAATTGAAAGTTTGTCAACCTTATTAATTAAGAAGCTCGACCTTCGCGCGAAGCTTTTTTTTACACCTTATAAATATAAATGCTTCAATGAAATGGAAATCAGTCAGACACTTTGTCGTTGTTGCACTGAATAATGTGCTACCATACTACTACAGTTACAATACTACTGCTACTACTATTATTAATAATAATAATAATAATAATCATCATCATCATTATTATTACGATGATGAAAAAATAATTAGCGCACTAAAGTAGGTCTCTTCCCTGCGGATGTTGAAAGGTCAGCCTGGTGTATCGGAAGAAGGAAAATCTCGCTTTGTTTTGGGTATTTAGGTATTATGTCAAACAGATACCTATCGGCAGTAGACCGGTTATTAAGGTTATGGGTAAGCACGAGAGAGAGAGAGAGAGAGAGAGAGAGAGAGAGAGAGAGAGAGAGAGAGTAAAATAAAAAATGATTATATAAAAAATGATTATATCAAAGTCTGCCCCCCCCCCCCCCGTTAACTCCCTAAGATAAATGTAAACAGTATTATCATAAAGACAGTGTCCCTATCTCAGTGAGCAACACCGTTTCCCTATATGCGAGGTGAAAACACTGAGGTCGGGGATTCGATTCCCGATGGAGCTGGTAATAATAATAATAATAATAATAATAATAATAATAATACAGGAATTAGATCAATGGGTCGCATTATTTGGCCTGAGCGCTGTTAATTTTTGGACATCGTCAAAGATTGTTATCCTAAAAAATTTGAGCTATCATTCCTCGTTCAATACAAGTATAAAAACTAATAATTAATAATTAAATAAACCATTTTAACTTTAGCGTTCCTTCTTTATTCATCCCTAATTACGTAATTAATTACGAGGGATCGAACCTTGGCATTCGTAAAGGAATTGACATAAAACCGTTGTGGTCCTTAAAATCTTCGATTTAAATTCAGTTACAAGAACACTTTATATTCAAACAGAAGACGTTCCTTCGACAAATTTGACAAAAACTGCATCCTGCGCATGTGCCTACACTCGCCATCATGAAGTACACGCGTAAAACATACACATTTCGCCCGTACATGCACGTACAGACAAAAAATTGAAAAATACAACAAAGAGAATTCAGAAATTCAAATAAAAACTATATTAATAACTAATATTTAGTGTGTGTGGATGTGTGTGTGTAAACAAATCGAGCTATTTTCTCACGGTTGCAGCATAGTTACCTTTACATCCTGATTAAGGTGACTGTACACTTAACCTTCACTGAATAATACTTTAATCTGCTCAGATTATACAGATTAAATGCTTCGTTTGCATTGTTCATGTAATGTCTTACCTCTAACCACTCATTAACATAAAATTCTAAATACATATATATATATATGAAAAGAAACAGCCAACGCGGAACGCACTCATTCATACAGAAAGAGAGCGAGAGAGAGAGATAGAGAGAGAGAGAGAAAGAGAGAGACGGGGGAAAGGGCAAATAAAGGAAGGAAGTCCAGTATAAAACTGGTCTCCGGTATTTTTCTTTTCATTTTATATAAATTAAGAAAAATGTAATATTTTCGCCTGTTCTTCAAAATGTTTTTGCCTTTCATCCAATTGTGTGAAGCCATCTGCCACCATCTGCAGCTGCCAAAGACACTTTTTTATTTAGAATCATTACAGGAAACATCCAGCATAGAAAAAATTGAAACCGCAATATTATTTTGGCATATATATATATATTATATATATATAGAGAGAGAGAGAGAGAGAGAGAGAGAGAGAGAGAGAGAGAGAGAGAGAGAGCCCCCTGATTAAATCTCACAACTATCACACTAAATTATTATTCCTGGATGGAATGATTTTATTGCTTCCCCTGAAGAGGGAATCGAAAGACGCCTACGATTTGTGGTGCTTTCATGGTAGACCTAGATTAGGACATGAATATGTGTAGAAGTAGGGGTCAGTATAAGGCGGCCATAAGGCGATGTAAACAGGAAGAAGAGTCTATTCCTGCATCAAAAGCCTCTGAAGCTCGCATAAATAACGATGATAACAAATTTTGGAAATTTGTTAAGAATCAAACGGGTGTCAAAAGTGTCCTCCCTCCGACAATCGATCGGGTGTCGGGGGAGGATGAAATTGGAAAGCTGTGGAAAAACCATTATTCTAACATTCTTAACAGTGTGAGTAGGGATAATCTTAAGATAGATTGCAGCGAAAGGACTGTGGGAGGGACAAGGGAAAATACTCTGATATCAGTTCCTGAAGTAAAAAGGTTAATTAAAGAGTTAAAGACTGGTTCTGCGTCAGTGGTAGATGACCTATCGAATGAGCACAAAAATATGCCAATGACGTGGTATGTCTGCATATATCATTGTTCTTATCAGCCATGCTTGCTCATAGCTATATTCCTGCAGAGTTCATGAGGGTATATATCTTGCTCCTTGTCAAAAATAAGTATGGAGACATTCTATCCAGCAATAATTACAGGCCTATTGCTGTCGCTTCCTGCTTCTCAAAACTAATAGAAAAACTCTTGTTACTCCGATTAAATGATTACCTATGGACATCTCCTAATCAGTTTGGTTTTAAAAGGTCCCACTCAACTGACCTGTGTATCTATGTACTTAAAGAAACAATATCTAAATATATTGACAGTAATTCAACTATTTATAGCTGTTTCTTAGATATAAGTATACAGGGCTGTGGAGTCGGAGTCAGGAGTCGGAGTCGTGGAGTCGGTCAATTTTGAGTGGAGTCGGAGTCGGAGTCGGAGTCGGAAGTGCATAGTTGGATGGAGTCGGAGTCGGTGCAAATCCTTCAACTAAACCATAGCAGCCTAGGCCTAGACCTAGCTCAATTTTATGAATAAAATAGATTTAACCTAATGTTTTAATATATAAATATAAATATAAATAATATATAATATATAAATATATAAATATAAATAATATATAAATATAGTTGCTTATAATTAATAAGGATTATAATTAATTAATTAACATAATTAATAATAAGGAAATTTAAAAATTTTGTACTAGCAACCCTAAATCTTTTTCAGATTTTTAGATTTCAATTTGATAAGTAATGATAACAGCGTAATGTCACATCAAAAGTATAAATCTGCTGTTTTTGAATATTTTCACTCACTGCTGATGGAAAATATTACGTATGTCAGTGCCAAAAGGGTACTGATGATCAGGAAAAAATATGTGATGCCAAAATTAGTGCCTTCTCAGGTGAAGGATCCAATGCTCCAACAAGAGCAGGAAATCTAAAACGCCACCTTCAACGGCATCATCCAAAGGATTACAAAATTGTGAATGAAAAGGATGATGAAAGAAAGAAGAAGGCTGATGACAATTCAAGCACAAGTTCTCGTCAAACTACTGTCACAAAATATTTTATGAGTGAAAAAGTCACAGTGACTATGACAGCAGACAAATTTAAAGCATGCATAATTGAAATGGTTGTAAAGAATTCTCTCTCCTCTAACATTTTTTTCACCCCGGCCTTTGCTAATCTGAATGGGGAAATGGCAAATATACTTGGCATTTCATTAGAACGTGGCAACATTCGTAATATGATAATGGAAGAATCGCAAAAGCAGAAGCATGCACTAAAAGAATGTCTTCGAGGACGAATCCTGTTCTTAAAGATGGATTCCTGTACTCGCCATAGAGTAAACTATTTTGCAATTAATATTCGCTTTATCGATGATAAAAAGAAGTAGTCACGCGGACATTAGCAGTAAGAGATACTAAAGCACAGCATACCAGTGATTATCTTGAAAACTACTAATGGATGTATTAAATGATTTTAACATCAGAAAGGACCAGGTATTGTCAATTGTAACGGACAATGCTTCCAACATGGTGAAAACACTTGAAAAATTTAACAAAAAAGAAGTTGTGGAAGATTCAGAAGACAGTGATGATTATGTTGATGATTATTCTGAAGATAATGAACAAGTAATGGTGGTTGATGATCATGATAGTCACGATACATTAGATTCATTTGTGGATACTGCAGCAAGAATATCCAAAATCCATCATATGCGCTGCAGTGTCCACACACTGCAGTTGGCAATACGCGATGGCTTGAAAGGACAACATGCAGGTAATCTCATTGGAAGAATACGAAAAGTTGCTGTGGCAGCTAGAACGCCAAAACTAGACTCTATTTTGAAGCGACGAGCTGGCAAAGGAGCAATTTTGGACCAAGCGACTCGGTGGGGCAGCACATACATGATGATTCAACGGATTCTTGAAATAAAACCTTTCCTTAGCGACATGGCCTCCCCGGATGTCATCATGACTGAGGCTCAGTGGGATCAGGTAAAACAACTCGAGGGCTTACTTCGCCATCCTTATAACGTGACAAAAAAATTGCAATCAGATGATTTGACTCCTGGCTTATTCTATAAGGAGTGGAAGACGCTTATTTTCCGTCTTTCTCAAACTGGTGGCATACTAGCCGATGATATAAGAAATTCGATGATACAGAGAGAAAAGCTTCTGCTAGACAATGATATTCTTTTGGCTGCTATATATGTTGATGCCATGTACAGAGTGACATTAACAGAAGCGCAGCAAATCAGAGCCAAGCTGCCTTATGTGATGTAGCCATACATATTGAAGGTCTACGAGATCATGGTCATGATGAATCCGAGGCAGTAGTTGGGCCACTTCATGGCAGTCATACGATTTCGTCGTCGTCATCAAATTCAGGCTCTGATGAAGAATTAGATTTTGAAAAACATCTGGACAGACAAGAACGATCAAAGCGAAGGCGATTGGAATTGGAACAGGAGGAACACCCCCAGAGTGCATTGGATAAATTCAAAATCAATTTCTATAAATCATTGGAGGTGGAAAAGATTGATCGTTCATCAAGTTGACTGTGAAAGAAGCAATTGCTAAATACCCCAAAATTGTCCAAGATGCTTCTATGACTGTTACGGCCTTGCCACCTACTCAAATTAGTGTAGAACGCTTATTTTCAGCCCTTAAAATCATCCGCTCTGACTTAAGAGCATCACTGAAAGAAGATTTAATGGAAGCGATCCTTTTTTTAAGAACAAATTCAGTTTAGGTTAGTACATTTTGTTACGGTTTTTATAATACAAAAACATCTTATTAATTTGCTAAACCAATAATAATCTTATTTTGTTTAAGCTTCAATCAGTTTTATTTTGGGATTTATTGTAATTTTTGAATAAAGAGAAAAAAAGCCATTAAGGCATAGTTACAGCCACTAAGTAACCTGATGAGTAATGTGGTGGTGACGAAATGCCTTGTTTATGAATCTCCATTGGCCTAATAAAGCTAATCGTAATCAATTTGGCCTTAACATTCCATCGGAGTCGGAATGTTAAAATTTTTGGAGTCGGAGTCGGAGTTGGAGTCGGCAAATTTTATCACCGACTCCACAGCCCTGATAAGTAAGGCATATGATAGAGTGAACCACAATATTTTATTTAAAAAACTAGAAGACAGGAAGGTTCCCATGTACATATTAAACTTATTGAAAGTTTCGTATTCCCACCAATATTTTACCCTTAGGTGAAGCAATGTACTATCCGTATGTTTTGGCTCCTCTTGCGGGGTGAAACAAGGCTCCTTGCTCTCCCCTATGCTGTTTAATGTGTATATTGACGGATTAATTGCTTCACTTAATGAGGCAACAGTGGGATGTTGTATAGCTAACACAAGGATAAATAACTTAGTTTATGCCGATGATATGGTGTTAATAAGTCCCTCTGTTAAAGGTCTGGATCGGCTACTAAAAGTCTGTGAAGTGTATTCGCAGAAACCTGATATTCTTTTTAATGTTACAAAAACTAAGGTTATGCAATTTCATCCTAAAAGCTGTAATCAGCCAGCTGATATTAGGTTTAAAATGAATAGTGAAGTAATGGAGGAAGTACAAGAGTTTAAGTATTTGAGTCAAACTATTACCAGCTCCTTGAGTGATGACTCGGATATAAGAAAACAATCTCGAAGCCTTTGTGCTAAAGCGAATATGACTACAGTAAATCCTCGATATAACGGAGGAGCGATTTACCGGAAGGATTTTTTTCAGTTATTGAATGATCAATTTAGCGAACTAGTTCGTTAAATCAGAATAGTGCTCCGTAAAAAAGAGGGACGGACGCGCACGTGTTTTCGTGTGTTCGTGTTTTGTTTACATGTGGCCAGTCTGTACCCTGTCGCCTCGCCGCTGTGTTGCATTGCTGCTCACTGTGTTTGTGCCTGTGTTTGTGCTTAACTGTGCTTTTATTATCATGCCGAAAGTATCTCAGAGAACAAGTGGTGGTGAGAAGGTAAAAAGAGTGCGTTTAACTATTGCGCAGAAGTTCGAGATAACTGAAAAGCTTGAGAAAGGAGCGTCAGTGGCTGCTGTGATGGCAGAGTATAACATTAGAAAAACACAAGTTTACCAACTGAAAAGTGATAAGCAGCACCTTAAGAGCTATAGGCTGCAGCATGAGACGAGTGCTAGTGCTAGTGACAAAAATAAGGCTCTTGAAAAAAAGTCATTAAAGAAGCCATCACATCAAGACCTGGACGACGCCGTGTACAACTGGTACAAACAGCAAAGGGCTCAAGGGCTGCCGGTCCGAGGTCCAGAGCTCCAGTTAGCTGGATTAAGGTTTTTAAAAAAATTAAATATTGAAAATTTCATGCTAGCACTGGCTGGGTGACTAGGTTTTGTGCCCGGCACAATATCACGGACAGTAAGATTGTCGCCGAAAGATGCAGTGCTGATACCGCCAGTGTGCTCCCTTCGTAGAATAAATGAAGGTGCTGAGGACAGAAACGAATCTGCAGGACTTCCAAATCTACAATGGTGATGAGACGAGCCTCTTTTGGAAGGCATTCCCTAGCAACACGCAGGCAGCGAGAGCAGAGGCAAGTGTCCCCGGGCACAAAATGAGCAATAGTCGTGTGTCTGTCCTTCTGTGTACCAATGCCGATGGTACCCACCGCCTGAAGCCGATGGTTGTTGGAACTGCGAAGAGGCCAATGGCATTACGCCCCTTCATGAACAGTCTCCCTGTGTCCTATGAGGGTAACAAGAAAACTTGGTTCATGAGGGAGATTACCAAGCACTGGTTCGACAACTGCTTTGCCCTAGCTGTCCGGTCTTTCCAGGTGAAGGAAAAGGGAGTGAATTATAGAGAAGTTAAGGCCCTGTTGCTCTTGGACAATGCTCCTGCGCATCCTTCTTCTGATGTTTTGTGCTCCAGTGATGGGAAGATAAGGGTCAAGTATTTGCTGCCGAACACCACTTCACTAATCCAACCTATGGACCAGGTAATCAACGCTTTCAAAAGGCATTATCGTCGGCTCATGCTTGATGATGATCTTGTTGTGGAGCTTTCCCCCAGCAGAAGACGTGCCAGATACAAGAGGAGAAAGAAGTCTGCAGGCCTACAAGAACTACAACTTTTATGATATAGTGCACAATGTAAAAAAGCATGGAATACGGTGAGTGTTCGAACCCTGGTCCATTGCTGGAATGCCTTGTTTGGCCACAACCACCAAACCCAGCTGCAAGAGAAGACAGCAGACTTCGAGGGATTGACGGTAGAGGAATGCAGAACGGTCTTCCGCAATGCTGGAGAGGACGATGTACAGCAAGCGGACATCAAGGAATGGCTGGAGATTGATGGTGGAGACCCCGGGTACCACCTCCAATCTGAAGACGAGATTGCTGCAGAAGTTTCTTTGGCCTCAAGTCCCGTAGAAACAAGCATGGAAGAAGAAGAAGAGACAGTGGCGGTCCTAGCTTACATGACGCCCTGGGCGAACCTCACCTTCAGCGCCCCCCCCCCCTGTTCGCCAACACACACACATTCGAATCCCCCCAAAATAAAGGACAGACATAACTCTTTCACAAAATAACTTTTTATTGGACTAATTGTTGGAACTTCAGAACCAAAACAAAGACTCAAATTTCTGAATTTTACAAATCCTTCATCACGTAAATAGAATAACTCACTTAAGAGAATGTAATTATGATACTATGAACAGGAAAAATACAAATTAAATTGCACAACTGCCATAAATAAACTAGAGAATCAAATTTCTAAATTGTACAAATGCTCTATCACATAAATAGAATAAGACACTTAAGAGAGGGTAATTATTATGCTACACTTTGAACAAGAAACAAAATAAATTGCACCACAGCACAACTGCCATCTAAAGCCTGACTCTTCTTACCTTCCTTGATGCAAAGTCATGAATTAAATCATCATATGAAATCTGCTCAGCAATTGTATGATTTATACTGATGATGGCCAGACCGGTAAGGCGTTCCTGTGACATAGTTGACCTCAGGTAGGATTTGATGAGCTTCAGCTTTGAAAAGCTCCTCTCTGCTTCAGCAACAGTGACTGGAAGAGTAAGACCAATTCTGAGAGCAGTCCACAAATTTGGATATATTTCAGAGAGCTCCCTTTCATGGATAAATGTCAGCAGTTCAAGCAAGGATATGGTCTTTGATGGCAAGTCAGGCAAGTTCTTCAGCTCCTGTGCAAGCTCTCTGCCATCCAAGTCAGATTGTCCCTTAAAGTGTAGTGTAGTACTAAGGTTCACACATTGTTCTGTCAGCTCCTCAAATGTGAGATTTTGGAAATGTGTCAGCACTCCAAACTTCTCTCCCACAATTTCCAACGTGGAAAATCTTTCCTGAATGGCTGATGTTGCAGCATCAACCACTGCATTGAAAAATGTCACCTCCAGCTTCTTCAAAGCATCAATCAAGGGCTCATCAGATGCTTCATAGGAGAAGTGCCGCTTTGTGGACCTCAGCCGTTTTTGTTTTAACACAGCCTCCACATTCATTTGTTCACAGATATCTGTGGCTGCCATTTGTGCAGCCACAAAACCTGTTGCCCTGTAATTGCGGAGACCTCTCTCTGTTTTTTTTAGGAGATTTACTGCAACATCAACGTGCATGCTAGGAGACTGCATCTGCTTGCTCACATGCTGAATTTGGCACAACAGGCAGTGGCGGTCCTAGCTTACATGACGCCCTGGGCGAACCTCACCTTCAGCGCCCCCCCCCCTGTTCGCCAACACACACACATTCGAATCCCCCCAAAATAAAGGACAGACATAACTCTTTCACAAAATAACTTTTTATTGGACTAATTGTTGGAACTTCAGAACCAAAACAAAGACTCAAATTTCTGAATTTTACAAATCCTTCATCACGTAAATAGAATAACTCACTTAAGAGAATGTAATTATGATACTATGAACAGGAAAAATACAAATTAAATTGCACAACTGCCATAAATAAACTAGAGAATCAAATTTCTAAATTGTACAAATGCTCTATCACATAAATAGAATAAGACACTTAAGAGGGTAATTATTATGCTACACTTTGAACAAGAAACAAAATAAATTGCACCACAGCACAACTGCCATCTAAAGCCTGACTCTTCTTACCTTCCTTGATGCAAAGTCATGAATTAAATCATCATATGAAATCTGCTCAGCAATTGTATGATTTATACTGATGATGGCCAGACCGGTAAGGCGTTCCTGAGCACCTGATAGCTTTGACCTCTTCTTATCCATTTGCGGTTATTTGACAGACCTTAGTGGCTTAGTGTGAAGATTCGTTCTGTAATAAATAATATACATTTCACTATTTAACCAAACCCAGAAAAATAACATTACATATGTTAAAGTATGGGCCTTTATTCCCAATAATATTAATCTGGAAGCATTTTGCATTGTTTAGGTCTTTTATGGGAAGGTTTATGGAAAATGCAATAGATGGTTTTTTATTAATAAAAATATATTTATTGATCTTTTATTATTTATTTTATTTTATTTTTTATTTTTATTTATTTCTTTATTTATTTATTCTTATTTTTTTATTTTTTTTTTTTGCAGGCGCTCATGCCGCCCCTCCACAAATGCCGCCCTGTGCGGCTGCCCATATTGCCCATATGAGGAACCGCCACTGACAACAGGTCATGCCACACCACTGAACAAATGGCGAAGCGGTATGACCCAACCTCCTCTGACAGAGATTGAGCCTCGACCTTTATTACAGAGTCTTTGGTGTGGTCCCTCACCTCGATCAGTGCATCTCTCACTGCAGCTGCCTGATATCTCAGGGGCTCCACACTCTTGATCTTGCTTTCCCACCTTGTATCAGACCACATCTTCAATGTGATGTTCACATGTTTTTTCAAAATGGCCCATCGTTGTGTGGAGGCTGAAAACAAGTTGTAAAGCTTCTGCAAGATGCCAAAGTAACTTGTGGCATCAATAGATCCCTTAGCAGCATCGGCCACAAGCAAATTCAGAGAATGAGCCCCACATGGAACAAACAGAGCTCTGGGATTAATTTCTAGGAGCCTGGATTGAACACCCTTGTTTTTTCCCCTCATGTTGGCCCCGTTGTCGTATGATTGTCCTCTACAGTCCATGAAAGGAACTTTTAGCTCCTCCAGTCTCTTCAGAATCAGAGATGCCAAATGTTGACCAGTGGACTCCTCTGCCTCCAAAAACCCCATGAAATGTTCCTTTATATGGGGCTTCCCCTCCAGTGACACAACCCGAATCACAACTGACAACTGTTCAGTGTGGCTGATATCTGGAGTGCAATCTAGAATTATTGAAAAAAACTTTGATTGTTTGATGTCGCTCACCATTGCTGAAATGGTCTTGCTGCTCGACAAATCAATGAGTTCGTTTTGTATGTGGTGGCCGAGGTAGCTGGTGTGACTGGAGGTCCCTTTTTGGACACGGTTAATGTGCTCTTGCATTATAGGATCAAATTGTGCCATCAGTTCAACTTCTTTCAGAAAATTGCCATTTGATGGTGAGAACAATTTTTCTGTATGTCCCCTTAGTGCCAAATTCCTAACTGCCAGAGAATGCACAATAGCAGTGAGACGTGTCAGCACCGCTCTCCATCTCAACTTCTCAGCCTCCAGAAGTGCCATCTCCTGCTTGTCAATGGTCTCCCCCTTTCTCATCCTCACTGCCAGTTCTTTCCAGATTTTCATAGAATTTAGGTGTTCTGAACTGTTGTCATGTGATGTGAGCAATGAGCTTGCATGCTTCCAGTCCGAGAGTCCCAAACTTGTTAAATTTATTTTCCTCTTGGAAAATAATGTACAACAGAAACAGAAAAGGCTGTTGTTTTTTAAGGAATAGACCAACCAACTTCTGGTTATATTTTCCCCACTAACCAATGACTTCCTGAAGTATTGATGGTGGAAACTTCTTCCGTCACTGTCGTTTCTAGGGAATACAAAGTCAGATGGTACTTGACTTGGTCCCCTGGAAACCAGTTGTGTCCGAATTCTCTCAGTCAGAACTGAAGGCCAGTTAGCAGGGTCGGTGGACAGAGACTCATCCTCAGGAGGCGATTCTGCTCCAGGCATTTCTAATAGAAAGAACAAGAGCATTACTCATTAGTATACACACCTAAGTTAGATAACACATTATTCACAGCACTTTGTTATGGTGGTGGTGTTATGGAATTATGGTGGTGAAACACCACACATACCCAGTAACCCAGACCCAGTGATAATAACATTATAATTTATAACTGTTTGCAAAATGCTTTGCAGGGATGCACACACATACACATACACACACACGCACACACTCACAGACATATGTGCACACAAACTCACCTGAAGAGTCCTGCCGGGGAGAAGTAGAAGCAATGGGTCTTCATCCTCAGGATCAGACTGCATTTGTGGAGACATATGTGAGGCTGAGGAGGTAGATGGCTCCTCAGCCTCAATAATGGCAGAAGTAGACGGCTTCTCATCCTGGCTAGTGGCAGAGGGTGTTCCAAAATATTTCAAAAGTGCCCCTGCAAATAGTAAAATAGAACATAACAGACCAATGCATGAATAGGCTAGTACAATTAATTTAACATGTTATTAAGCACAATTTATTAAACTTTTAGAACAGGAAACAAGTGAATAATACAACCTCCTTGGTTAATGGCTAATTATATACATAATAGTACACTTCAAATGACTCAGAAAGCTATATCACAAAATAGCAGTGCAATATAGCAGTGAAGAGTAGATGACATAGCTCTATACCTTTATCTTTTGCTCGTTTCTCCTCTTCTTCTTTTTTTCTAAACTGAGCACCTGATAGCTTTGACCTCTTCTTATCCATTTGCGGTTATTTGACAGACCTTAGTGGCTTAGTGTGAAAATTCGTTCTGTAATAAATAATATACATTTCACTATTTAACCAAACCCAGAAAAATAACATTACATATGTTAAAGTATGGGCCTTTATTCCCAATAATATTAATCTGGAAGCATTTTGCATTGTTTAGGTCTTTTATGGGAAGGTTTATGGAAAATGCAATAGATGGTTTTTCATTAATAAAAATATATTTATTGATCTTTTATTATTTATTTTATTTTATTTTTTATTTTTATTTATTTCTTTATTTATTTATTCTTATTTTTATTTTTATTTTTTTTGCAGGCGCTCATGCCGCCCCTCCACAAATGCCGCCCTGTGCGGCTGCCCATATTGCCCATATGAGGAACCGCCACTGAGAAGAGACATCTACAACTCCATCGATGAAGCTGTCTGAGGTGCGAAATAATCTTGATGCGCTCCTCAACTTCCTGATCACCGCCAAGCATGAAGACCTGCAGCCCTTCTATGACCATCTGAGGGAGATGAGAACCAGGGTCGTCAAGAAACAACAAGCCATGTGTGCCCCGATCCAGACTTAGTCTGGATCGGGGCACACATGGCTTGAAGATCTGACAGCCATTCTTCTCTTGATGTTCCACTACCCTCAACATCGGGATTGTCATCAACCCCTTCATCTTCACCAGCTCCAACCCTCAGCTTTTCTCGCAGTGCTTCCACTACCCGAGAGCCAGTCACCCCAGAGGTACCTACCGTGCTTCTGGAGGGTGATGTTGAGACAGAGTAATTCACCCCCTCAAGCGTGGCACAGGTTTGGGGGTCATACCTGTGTCAGGCCACTTACAACAAACACCATAACCCCCAAATTTTAAGGTAAGCCATGTTTACTTTTTTTGTCTAGGGAATTCTTCCTAAGCACTCTGCATAATTTTTTTCAATGCCTGAAATTTTGTACAATTTAAGGGAATTTTCGACTAAAGGGAATATTCGATTTAAGGGAATGGGGTGGCTGGAATTAGTTCGTTAAATCGAGGATTTACTGTATAAAGACCTTTCGGTTCTGTACAAGTGAAGCTAAAGACACTCCCTTTCATACTTTCTGAAGTAATATATACGGACAGCAACTCTGGGTGAATTATTAAAAAGGTTCTGGCAGAACCCTAAATTTGCTGTACAACAGGTCTTTTAGACTCTTACATAAATTACCCCCGAGATGCTCAGCTTCGCAAATGTTTACTACCTGCAATGTCCCGAGCTTCACGGAGGTAACGAGACGCGCTCAATACAGTCTAATGCAAAGAATTAAAATAGCAACCAACCCGATTATCCAAGCTATCCATGAGTCCTGCCGTTTATCCTCTAAGTTAAGGAATTCTTGGTACGAAAACGTCTGTCTATAGTTCTTCTTAACTTAGACATTACTGTATTATTTCTAATGAACTGTATATATTTCTATCCTCAGTATGTGAACTGTCATTGTCTTAAAATATTTGTCATATGGATTATACTCTGCCAATAAACATTTTCATTTTCATATATAAATGCGCCTCGATGGTGTAGTGGTTAGCGTCGCTGACTACAAATCCATCGGCCTCGGGATCGAGACCCGGTGACTGCAGGGGGCGCGCAGCAAAACCCAACTGTTCATCCTTCCACACAATGAAGAAATTGGTTGGTAGATAAATGGGTACCCTGAGCAGCCTAGTGGTTAAAACGCTGGGCTGCTGGTGGGGCGTGGTTCGGATTCCACGTTAAACTGTAGGTCTAAGGTGGAGTGAAAACCTTTTCATTCGTCAGAATGAACAATTCGGCGGGAGCAAAACCAAGTTAACCAAGGTGTGTATATATATATATATATATATACATATGAAAATTATTTCACGAAAGTAACACGTGAAAAATATTTATGATGAATAAAACGACGAAGGAAAGGAAACACAAAAAGGTGCTCAAGCGCTTTCGTCTAATATACATATATATATATATACACCTTTAAAATGTTCCGTACGATGATTCCTCATTTCACGAAGAGAGAGTGAGAGAGAGTATGAGTTCATTCTTTGTGTTGTCAAATTGCCTTCAGTAACAAATAAAATGACCGAACTCCGCCCATTATCAGTCTGGATTTAGGTAATTATAACGAAAATTGCCCTCAAAGAATACCAGCTCCAATAGTAAACGGGCCGCCGCTCTCGAGGGAGTTAGGTTTAACCGCCGGTAAAGTGCTGCATTCCACATCCGATTCATTTTAAATTCAGAGCAGCTTCCAAACAAGGAAGAAGTCATTAGTACTTTCAGGTCCTTCGTTGGCACCGAAATTATGGCACAAGAACTGTGACACGAGTTTGGCACCATTATTGCGACCGACTCCTCGGGTCTGGACATGAATGAACGAAGAAACGAGTTTGGTCGCGTTCGTATCGGTATGAACTGCAGGGATCGAGAAACAGGGTCGTATTCCCCAAGGCGGGGAACATTTGAGAGAATAACTAGGTCTTATATATGTAAATGTCCTCTCTCTCTCTCTCTCTCTATATATATATATATATATATATATAACCTTACCTTACAACCTTACAAAGGTTTCGCGCGATGATTTCTCATTTCGCGAAGGTCAAGCTTGTCGCCCCTCCTCTCGAGTTGGCCTGGTGAAGTAGTGGGTTGGATTCTTGCGCTCTCCACCTCACATAGCCAGGTACGCCCGGCTCATCGGGGATATATATATATATATATATATATAACCTTTGATTAGTTTCCGCTAGAATTGTTGATTCTGACGAAGGTCAAGCTTTTCACTCCACCTTAGACCTACAGTTTAACGTGGAATCCGAACCACGCCCCACCAGCAGCCCAGCGTCTTAACCACTAGGCCACCTAGAGTACCCATTTATCTACCAACCACTTTCTTTATTGTGTGGAAGGATGAACAGCTGGGTCTTGCTGCGCGCCGGCTGCCGCCACTGGGTTTCGATCCCGGGGCCGATGGATTCGTAGTCAGCGACGCTAAACACTACACCACTGAGGCGCAGTATTTATTTAATAATTATTATTATTATTATTTACTTAAAATACTAACTATTAACAAACTGAAAATTGAACAGTATATGTACGGTAATTGTTATATATATAATATATATATATATATATATATATATATATATATATATATATATATATATATATATATATATATATATTAATGAGAATTACACCAAAAAAAATATAAATAAAAAAAATTACAATAACATGTGAGCTTTCCACTAAAGCGATATTGCAATATTTCAACATCGCGATCTAGCAACCTCTATTTTTATTTTGTTTAAACTAAACTGCAGGACAAAGCAAAGGCGGAAGTCCTAAATTTTAGTAACAATATAAAGTTTTTATCAGATTCTGCTTCACTAATTAAAATATAAACTTATTTATTCTGTTTCAACAATAATGCATTCAGATTATCAACATTTTTCAATTTCATTTTGTGAAAGTATGATTATATTCGTAGTAGACTGAAAATAAGTGCTCGAGAGGGACAGAAATTCGCACAATGCTCAGGCCAACTAATGAGGCCTATTGATCTTACTCCTGAATTATTATTATTATTATTACCAGTATTATTTGGGTTCGAACTCCCGATCTCACTCTCTAAGCTTCGCTTATGCTTATATGATGCAACATAGTCTACTACAAAGCCAGCATCCGTAGGTCAGTGCTATCACTGATCTCTGTTAATAAAGTGAAGACACCTAGGCCTGGGGTTCGAACCTCGATGATGCTGGTAATAACAATACGGAAGTTAGAGCGGTAGGCCGCATTAGTTGGCCTGAGCGTTGTGCCTGTGCCAGTTTCTGGCCCTCCTGACTCATTATTATTATCATATGGGCATAACTGGCCAATCCTGACCATAGAAGAATCAATTCCATTTCCACTGTCATCCTGAAGTAAGGGTCTCACACGGATTTGATTCCAATTCCCACTGTTTCTTGATAAAAAATTCTATTTCGATTCCAGATCTCGTTTCAACCTACAAACATTGATCTGGAATCAAAATTGGCCAGTTCTTATATATATATATATATATATATATACAGGGTGGGCCGTAAGTTTCCATACATAGGAAATATAAACATTTTTTTATGGACAACCATTTTTATTTATATAATATGCTCTACATGGTTGCCATTGTTTTGAAAACACATTTCAATACGTGTTCCCCACTGTTGATGAACACGCATTAGCACAGTTGACGTTATGCTTGTAATGGCGTTGGTGATACGTTCCTTTAGATGATTTATGTCTCGTATCTTTTCCTGATACACCATGGCCTTCAAGTGCCCCCAAAGATAGAAATCAAGGGGGTGAGATCTGGGGATCTGGGAGGCCACTCCACAGGACCACGCCGACCAATCCAAGCATCCGGAAACTGCTGATCCAAATACCGACGCACGTATTTAAATTTTCCTATGTATGGAAACTTACGGCCCACCCTGTATATATATATATATATATATATATATATATATATATACACACATTCAACTGCAAAGAACACGCAGTATAAATAACGTAAAGAACGACGCTTTGTATAGGAGATATTCCGCGCAAGACGAGAGAGAGAGAACGAAACAAATGAAAAAATGAGGTAACCACCCGGGAATCGAACCCGGGATCTTCCGATTGCCGGTCAGATGCGATACCATTACACCATGGGCCTCACTCTTCCAAATGCCGTAATTCTTCTACATACTCGCAGAAACCAATGCCCCAAGGGGGCACCTCCCGCATGCCGTAACATTATATACATTCAACTGCAAAGAACACGCAGTATAATAACGTAAGAACGACGCTTTGTATAGGAGATATTCTTGCGCGGAATATCTCCTATACAAAGCGTCGTTCTTTACGTTATATATATATATATATATATATATATATATATATACACACACACTGTATATGGAAATTATTTCAAAAAAGTAACACGTGAATACTATTTATGATGAAAATAACCACAAACGAAAATAAAACTCGAAATAGTGCTCAAGCTCTTTCGTCTAATTATAACATCCTCAGGAACACTCGTATATCATTTAGTGAAATGAGGAATCATCGCACGGAACATTTGAAAGGTGTATATAACTATATATATATATATATATATATATATATATATATCACGACTTAACGTAAGCAATCGTCAAGGGCGTATAGATGACCTAACCTGGCATTCAATGAACTTAACCGGGTATTCAATAATTTTACCATAGGTTTCGATATATATATATATATATATATATATATATTATATATATATATATATATATATATACGTAATGACCTTGATGACGTCATTTAATTTCTTAAAATTAATTATTTAATTTATTAACACCCAGGTGCACAACTCGGGACCTAACCTAACCTAACCAATCGTCAAGGGCGTACAGTTGACCTAACCGGGCATTCAATGAACTTAACCGGGTATTCAATAATTTTACCATAGGTTTCGAGATATATATATATATATATATATATATACGTAATGGCGTAATGATCTTGATGACGTCATTTAATTTTTTAAAATTAATTATTTAATTTATTAACACCCAGGTAACCTTTGGTAACCTTTGGTTAGCTTCCGCCCGAATTGTTCATTCTGACGAAGGTCAAGCTTTTCACTCCACCTTAGGCCTACAGTTTAACGTGGAATCCGAACCACGCCCCATCAGCAGCCCAGCGTCTTAACCACTAGGCCACCTAGGGTACAACCTGTGGACCTAATCAATATGTGTGTGTGAAGTTTCATACTTGTAACTGCTTCCATTTTGGAGTTATGGCTGGAAAACACACACACACACACACACACACGTCCTTTTATTAAATATATATATATAAATATACACACACACACACACACAACACACACACACTACATTAGTCTTGGCCGAGAGAATTAGAGATGCCTCTACATTTGTGCATCACTGTATCGCATAATACGATGAGGTTTTATTAAATGCATTGCTATAGACTGATGCCTTAACTGAAGGACACAAACGCACTATTTAATACTTAGAATAGCGTCCGTCGTCCTTAATTACTTGTAACATCTTGCAAGTAGAACCCCAATGTTGTGACTCTTGAACTATTCCTTATGCTGTTTCGTTCGTAAGTCTGTTTTTGAAGGACATTTATGTTTTCTGAAAACGTATGTCCAAAGTGGACCGCGGATGCTCAATTGGATTTCAATCCGGTCGGAGAAAGAGACTAACTCTCAAATCAACACAAACTAGTATGTGGTTCACGGCAAATGGCAATGTTTCCACGTCTACATTTTGCGGTAAGGACAATGCAATTTATATGAAAGGATTCACCAACTCTCTTCATCACGAAGTAATCAGAAGTTAAGATTGGAAAATAACAAAAGATTGCAATATGTACGACACTAAACTGTTATTTCTCGATGTTCAGACTTTGTTCAAAACGCCTTTGTTTCATCCTCGACAGTCCAACTTTTGTTTTTCTCTCCGCTTTAACCATTAAGTTTATCTTGCGCGAGTCTACTGCTAAAAAATCTATTTGTCCAAACAGTTCCACGCAATTGCCTGCTGCAATTTATGACGCAGGTTTGTTGTACATTTTATGACGCAGGTTTGTTGTACATTTTATGACGCAGGTTTGTTGTACATGTTTAATCGATGAGAATATTACACACGAGACGACAAACAAATCGACAGAAGCGAAATTGTGTTGATACAGATTTTTAGTTTCATTGTATATTAAACTTTTAATACTTGTCTTTGTAAATAAAAGTTAGGTTAGGTTAGGTTCTTCTCTCTTCTTCCCCTTATTCTTTCCCTCGCAGGGGACATTTGAATTTCTGCCTCCTTTTTACATACGGTACAGATAAAGATATGTACATTGTACACGTGCCTATTTTGCCCATTCCTATAAGACTCTCTCTCTCTCTCTCTCTCTCTCTCTCTCTCTCTCTCTCTCTATATAATATATATATATATATATGTTCGAATTGAGGGGGGATGGCATCCCCCTTGTTACCTAAATAAAATACGCTTTAACAACAACCTAATTCTGACTAGAGCACATAAAATAAAATAAAATATATCCATATTACGTGTTTTGGTTTATTGAAAAACTAATATATTTATAAGTTTTTATGTGATTTAACTGATTTAAAATAAATAGGTAATTATGTATTTTATCCCACTCAGTCATTTTACACACCAAAATACATTTTTCTAGTAGTATTTGATGTGATTTGTTCAAATATGACCTCCATTTCCGTCGGAAATGAGATCCAACAAAGTTATGGTACTTTGAAGTTTGGCTCATTTTCAAGGGAAATGGAAGTCAAAATCTAAGCAAAACACATCAAATATTACTAGGAAAATGTATTTTGGTATTAATTAACCTAACCTAACCTTACCTAACCTAACCGTGGCTAAACGAGCCTAACCCTGGCTAAACGAGCCTAACCCTGGCTAAACGAGCTCTCGTCTGTATCCACCACCTAATCCATAATAAGGTAATACTCTAGGCTCGTTTAGCCAGGGTTAGGATCGTTTAGCCAGGGTTAGGCTCGTTTAGCCACGGTTAGGTTAGGTAAGGTTAGGTTAGGTTAGGTTAATTAATACCAAAAATTTTCTAGTAATATTTGATGTTTTGCTTAGATTTTGACTTCCATTTCCCTTGAAAATGAGCCAAACTTCAAAGTACTATAACTTTGTTGGATCTCATTTCCGACGGAAATGGAGGTCATATTTGAACAAATCACATCAAATACTACTAGAAAAATGTATTTTTGTGTGTAAAATGACTGAGTGTGATAAAATACATAATAACCAATAAATATTCTATGGTCATATAATGTGTTGTGATTAAGGGAGGGGAACAGGTGTGGTTGATTGTGATTAAAATGGATTTTATCATGGTACGTATTTCAAAATATAAGTTCCAAGTCCGGTGTAATCATTTACTTTCATGAAAAAATATGGAAATCACAAGAAAAAACGTTTCACTAAACTGATGATTTTGCTGCATATCTTTCCCTGAAAAGTCAACAGAATGCAGCATTATGCAGTAACATTTTTAAAATTTTCACGGGGCCATGCTCCCGGATCCCCCTACCCTATCCACCCTCACCACCATCCACCTTGTTAAAATTTTACAATTCGACCACTGTGTGTATGTATATATAATTTAGGGTGGTCCAAAATTTGGGCTAAAATTTCAAAATACGTAGTTGGAAATGCTCTCCACGTAGCTGCTCTTATTCCTTTAGATGTGAAGTGATTTTGTGCAAAATATCTGTCGATTCAGTACATAATAAGAGGTCGCTATGATTTTCACATTTTCAATTAATTAATTGCTTATCATTTTCTACCCGCTTCATTTTTAGAGGACGCGGCAGTCACGCCACAGTGACTCCGCCCACCTTTCAGAGGATGATGCAGTTGTTCGGTTTCTTGTATAATGCTGTTTGTGAATCAGACAAATCATTTACTCATGCATCATTTCAAGTTTAAACTTGTTGGAGGACGGTTTTAAGTTCGTTCAAACTTCAAGAGCTTAGGAATAGTATCTCATGTAAGTATTAATTCATATATATTAATTAATTCATATATATAATTATTAATTCATATATATTAAGTATTAATTCATATATATAATTATTAATTCATATATATTAAGTATTAATTCATATGTATTATATTTATTCAGTATATATATATATATATATATATATATATATATATATATTATATATATATATATATATATACACACACACACACACACATATATATAATTATGTTCTTTATATGCAAATTTATAACCGGTAAGGATGTTGCTATTAAATTAAATGATTAAAATTGTAAGGTATATTACCTTATGTCTCTTGAAGTTTATTTTTTACTTATTCTTAAATATATTTTTAAAAATTTGGCTATCTTCCTACCCATCAACCACTAACCACTGTAACCAATTTTTTTTACTTTATTTATTTTTACTTTGCAATTTTTTACTTTAACACTTATATAATTGTGTTTTGGTGCTAAACGGTTAATGCATTATTTTCTCTCATTTTTGAGGTTATGGCTGGAAGTACTCGCTCATCTGCAGAAACGTGGGTTCTAGGAAAGCCCAGCAACGAGTTATCAACTGCAAGGCTACCCACATGTGGTGATGTGCTTCGTTTGGTTCAGTTTCACCACCATGAACAGTCCAAGACCTTGAAAGAGAGCTACAACTTGGCCTGCAAAGAGGCCCTGCAAGTATGGCAGAGAGCAAGGATTCCTACACAGCGAGTCGATTCCTGCGTTAGGAAGCTGTCAAAGCTGTACGAAGAGTTCCTTGCTTTGAAGAAAAACCGCAAGACGCAGCTACAAAGCTGCAGAGTGAAAGAGAGCATGTTCCAAGAGACTCTCTCAGAGCTTTTCGACGTTGCCTCGAAGGACGCCTTGAAGGTGATAGACAATGAAGAAGACCGCCAATTTCTGATGATGCAACGAGAAGACGTCTTTTCCTGCAGTATGGCAGGCCCTAACAAGATTAATTTTGCAAAGGAATACCGCAAGAGATGTCGACAGGAGAAAGATGCTGACAAAGCGCTAAGGTACAAAGAAAGAGAGGCTGCATTCCAGGCTGGAGCTGCTGCTGTTCCATCATCCAGCACATCCACTTCATCCTCTGAAGAATTCAACGCTGAAGACGATGATTATCGTCCGTCGACTTCGATCGGAAGAGCAGATGTACACTCTCATTCTCCAAAACGAAACAGTATCTTCACATCACCAGATGTGGTTGCTGCTCTTGATCGCGTCAACCTTCCCGACCGAGGAGCAGTCTTCGTTGCTGGATCAATCGCTCAAGCCATGGGCTATGATGTTCCAGCTTCGAGAGGAAATGATCCAGTACTTCACAAAGACACTGAAGTCTAAACAATCGCGTGATGACTACGAGGAATTGCTACGACTTTGCTGCCTCACCTTCCTCGGGTGCCGTGATGAGAAAGAAGTCAAGCTCCGCGCTCCAGGACCAACTCACCATGCACGCTGGATGACCAAGGCCATCTACGTCCTCAAAATTTATCTGTTCAAGCATCAACTACAGCTGACAGCACGTGAGACGGAGAATATCACCGAGCTCTCTTTGTTTATCGCCTTCGTCTATGCACGTTTTTGGAACGAGGCCCCCCCTCGGAATCAACGTTCCTTTCAACGATATTCTGCTTCTTAAAATCTTGCAAAAGTACCCAAATCAGACCATTTCCAGAGCAGCATTCACAGCTCTTCAACGGCACCTGTGGTATCTTGGAGAGTATCTCATCGGCCTTGCATTCTTCGATTCTAGAGTCGATGCCAAGACCAAACGGAAGATGGTCGTAAACCTCCAACGTAACGAGAATACCACTGTTACTCGTCGATTGAAGGAAACATTGAAGATTTGAATTTGTATGAAATGGTCACCAAAAGGACCCTGGGAATCTTCAATCTGTTAAAGAAAGAAGGAAGGAAGGCAGCGGAGGATACCTTCCTGAGGACCGATCCCAATTCCTGGACGGAGGATGATTGCTTTCAAGAGTTTCGACGCATAGCGATCAACCTAAAACAGTGGTTCTTAAACTTTTTGACCCCGTTACCCCTTTTCCTGATCTCAACTAATCTTATTACCCCACACAAACTTGCAATGCCGAAGTTGTAAAGAAAGTGGAAAAATTAATTACTGAAAATAACTGAAATTACCTTTAATGTGATGGGTGCAACTGTTTTTTAGCTACAAGTTCCTTAATACGTGGCAATGTTCCTGATAGAGCACACCTAAAATCGGCTTCAAGTTGAAGGCGGTTCTTTGCTTTTGTTTTAATTGTAACCATTGCAGAAAATGCATGTTTAGTATACTCGATCACGGTCCTGAATGAACAATTTTTAGAAATCGAGTATACTTGACCATGGTCCTCAAAGGGTTAATCGTCTCTTTCGTGACTCGGACATTAATGTTGAAATTTTTACCATATTAAGAATTGCTCCATTACCCCCGGAAATACCCAAATTATCCCCTTGGGAGTAATTACCCCCGGTTTCAGAACCTCTGACCTAAAAGTTGTCAATGATTCGGCGGAGAGAGGTATCGCCCTTATCAAGGCATATAATACATCTTTGACGAAGGATGAAGAACAAAAACAATTCATCCTCCTATTAGTAGCAAAACATTGCCAAGACCACTCATCGTCTTCGAATGAGTCAGTGATGAAGCGTTAATCTAAGTAATGATGTATATTATAAACGAATGATAAATGTAATTTTCTATCAAACATATCATTTTTGTTCTTTAAAAATTAATATTTCTTTAAGAGTTATTCTGTTTTCTAAAAAAATAAGCTGTTTTCTTTGAGATTTAATCTGTTTTCAAACAAATAAACTAGTATTTGCCCTTGTTTTTTGATTTTTTAACCCAGAAGATCAATCTACTAGAAAATCAGTAGTAAAATGAAATTCATAGCGACCAATAAATATCATTCAATTAGGCTGAAATTTGGCATGGAGATGTTTGATAGATACAGGAACAGGAGCAGCCATGTGTAGGTAAAAAATTACAAAATTATATTTTTTGGACCACCCTAATATATATATATATATATATATATATATATATATATAGAGAGAGAGAGAGAGAGAGAGAGAGAGAGAGAGAGAGAGAGAGAGAGAGAGAGAGAGAACGTGTATGTACAGTATTATCTTTCTTTCTATCAATTAGATAAGTTCAAAAGAAAGAGGTTACCAACCCCAAATACCTTATGACAGACAACCAACAAGAAAAACAAAAGAGAAACAACAACCAAACAACCGAAAACAATAATCACGTGATATTAATAACGCATTGTTCTTCGCAACACAATGATGGAAAGTGTATCTCGAACCCTGGCCCTCGAGTGTGCCGTGCTAGAGCGACTTACCGGAACCGATGACGACCATCTCCTTTCAATTACTGACATTGAGTTTGTCACAAAAACGGAAAACGTTCATTTATTGGCTTCTCAAAAAATTTCTAATTCGTCTCTTGGCAGATTCACAATTAAAAGCACGCCCCCCCCCCCACGCGCGCGCGCACATATACACACGCACACATGTGCGCATCTCCGCATAAGCGAGGTACTGACTTCTTTGGATCCGTATATCTAAACGTATATCTTCTACCGGGGGGGGGGGGCGCTTTTGCGGGCATTCGCCCTTGGCTCCTCTTTCCTGCATAAAAACCCAACTAATTAACCCAACCTAATTTAATTTAATTTAACCTTAGTGCCATCGAACCGAGAAGGATTAATAAGTGTTTGGGGCGTAACTGAGGGCTCGAAGATTGTTTTTGTTAAGTCATTAAATAGTGAGGTATTCACTAATTATATAACTAACGTAACCTAATCGGGAACAAATTATCTTTATTTTAACGATAAAAATATTTCTACATTTTTTTATAGAAATTTTAATGCTCTGACCTCACAAAAAACTGCCGCACTACATCTCTGAATACACTCGACCACACTTCCGTCCAGTTGACGACGCGCGCATACACACACACACACACATGTTTGGTTACCTTACGAAACAGGGACATTTCCACATTTCCAGTTGAAGATGGCAACACTTAACCTAAATAACCTGATTAACTTAACCTAACGTGACCTTGCCTAACCTAACCTTTATTATATCTGGTTTTAATGATACTTAATGATTTTCAATAAAATAAATAAGTCTTAAACTATGGTGACACTGGTAATGTCGCTACACCCACGTTCGAGTCGAGATGAGTTCGGGGTGTTGCGTCTAAATGGGAGTCAAAACAAATTTGACTTCTCTACAGAGTGTTCGTAAAGTCCTGTTGCTTTTTCGAAGTTTAATACATTTAATATAGAAATAATGACCACCCTTTAGTGTCTGTTTTTATGAGTGAACGTAATAGTTTTTACGGATTGAAATTCAGATTTCTGCACTTCCTCCGTCCTTTATTTCAACCCTGTTGAGACCTGTTTTAAAATTCCTTGAAAACGCCCACTATTCGTTTATCTTATGTTGAGTTCGTTCTTTTAAGGTCCTCCAAATCGTGAGGATCGTTCGAATAAACTTTGCACTTCAATATTCTGCTAAGGAAAAAATCCATATAAAGTTCAGAAGGTCGGGGATGAGGAGTGGGGGGGGGGGCGTTCTACGGAGCCATCGCATCTGAATGAGCTATGCACGGACTTTAACGGCAAATGGGGTGGAGCCCCATTCTGCTGGAAGATCATGCTATCCCAAATAGGCCACCGTTTGTAGATAGAATAATGAAACTCTGTAGCAGTTTCGTGTATGAGAACCTTTTACGGTATCCGCCTAAGAAAAATAAATAAAGGCACGCATGTTAAGAGCACAAATAAAGGAGGAACTTTGGCAGATTCCTCTTTTGCCTTTGATCACTTTACGTTGTTTCTCTGTATTCAAGATTCGGTAGTCCTGTTAATGTCGTCCCTGACATGCCACGGAATTCGTAAGAGGTACATAGATATCATAAATGTAGGATCAATTGCTACCAAATCCTTCTCTTCTAAGAATATAAGTGCACTTAGCGTAATTTTCCTCAAACAATATTTTGGACCAATGGGAAGACATAGTAAGATTTTTTTTTGTTAAAGTTATGTCCGCAATTCAAAAGAATCGTAAAATACTGATTTATTCGGACTTGGCTGATAACTTCATGAAACATCCTGAATATCTTCTTAATCTGCTTTAAGTACTCATGATCATGGTAAGTGACGATTAAAGTCAGTGTTCTTAAACTTTGACATCCAGCTGTCGAGTGACGTTTTAGAAGAAGGATCATTTTCAAGACTTTTGGGAATTCCTTACTGAGGATTCAGACCGCCAATCACAGAAGATATGCCATTTTCTGCTTCAGGTTTGCCATTTTGAATAATGGAGTGTAAGTTGTCATAATTACTGCACAAAAGAATATTACTTAGCCGTTTCCAAAAACTGTTTTAAGTTGACGATATTTATTATATATATATATATATATATATATATATATATATATGGGATGAATTTCACAATTAAACACGTGAAATGAATGAATGATGCAAACCCACAAGGAAAAAGAAAAATGATTCCAAGTCCTTTCGTGTATTCAGAAGTACACCTCGTCAGGGATTCCTTGACGAGGTGTACTTCTGAATAAACGAAAGGACTTGGAATCAATTTTCTTTTTCCTTGTGGGTTTGCATCATATATAGGGGCATATAACCTTGGATGGTCAGAAATTACAAAGTGCTCGCCCGGACTCGATCTCAAGACCTCCCGACCAGCATCCCAGCACCTTAACCACTAGGCTACCTAGGGTACCCACTTATCTACCAACCAGTTTTTATTGTATGGGAGGATGAACAGCTTCGTTCGCTGCGCGCCGACTGCCATCACCGAGAATCGAACACACACACACACACACACATATATATATATATATATATATAATATATATATATATATATAATATATACTACAGTTTTTGCATGTACTGTCCTATTGTCCTTATTTCTGTAAACAAAACAGAATTTAATGAGCACCCTGTATGCTATGGGAGTCAAAATTGATTCCGAATTGTGTCGAACGCAAATGTTCATTTGAATCAAAGTCCGATGTACATAGAAAGAGTTACATGGAGTTACAAAGAAATGAGGGAGCTACAACAGCTTTACAACCGGCTCTAGGTGGCACGCGTGGGTTTCGTTCACAGACAACTCACAGGAAGAAGAATTAGCACAAAAAAGCAAGAAGGCTCTTCCTTCCTCCTCATCCCCGCCCACGGTGGGCAGGTTTGGAAATAATAAAGAGCGAAACACTTAACAATTTGCAGGGAAAAAATGCCGAGAGACTTTATAGGAAAGTTGGGAACTGAAGAGAGAGAGAGAGAGAGAGAGAGAGAGAGAGAGAGAGAGAGAGAGAGAGAGAGAGAGAGAGAGAGAATGAATACAACAACCCTTAATCATTATAATTAAAGCATCATTGTCTTACATGAAACAAACATAATAAGTTTCTTATAAAGATAAAAAAAAAACGCCCAAGATAAAACATCAGAATTGCAACGTACATATAATAATCTATTTTTTGTATTGTCTCATGCAAGAACATATCGTTAACAACTTCTGATAGCTTTATTATCGCATTTAAAATAAAAGTTATGTATTTTTAATGGTACAACTACTACCTCGCATTTGATCCACTTTTGTTTTCAGTTTCTCCGCAGTGAGTGAAACTTCGATGATTGACGTAGTGACTGAACCGGACTTCTTCGCCTTACTTGTATACATGATTTCACGAGGCCAACACGAAATACAACACTTACATAACTGGTTCATCGAAACCATTAATTTTCTCTTGGCTTTATTTCAAGGTTAAATTATATGTTTTGAAAGCAAAATTCTTGCATTTGAAAGTAATTAGAATCTTTTCAAGACTGAATAGTCATGCCATTATAAAACACGCAGGAAATACGAACTTAACAGTTCAAAAAACACACAAACACACACACACACACACACACTAAAAATATATATATACGATATAATAATAATAATAATTACTCACACTTTCGTTTGCAAACAGATATTTAATTATTTGAAGAACGATAAAATTCTTCTCAACTTTATCAATAACATGACGTAAGAGGTAAACAATACATAATTAATTAATTATATATATATGTGTGTGTGTGTGTGTGTGTGTGTGTGTGTGTGATTAATTATGTATAATTAGTTATTCCTTTCGCCTTATTATAGATAAATCTGAGAAGTTTGTTATGCCTTAGAGAGATTTCTCCAAAATTTCGTCTGCGTCTGAAAATGTTCTCAAATAATAATAATGAATGATTAAAAAGTGAAAAATATTTCTTTACGAGATTAATTATTTTTATTATCACAAATACATTTTGTTGTTCACTTTCAGAACAGAGAGAGAGAGAGAGAGAGAGAGAGAGAGAGAGAGAGAGAGAGAGAGAGAGAGAAAAAAAAACTGTGTTCAAAATAGGCACAGAGATAATTTCATTCCATTGAGTTCATATTGCTATATAATATATATATATATATGCACACGTTATTTGCATATTGCATACTTATTAATTTTAGTATGTTGTAAGTGGTATTGATAGTATGAGTGAAAGAGATGAATGGAAGAGAAGAGAGAGAGAGAGAGAGAGAGAGAGAGAGAGAGAGAGAGAGAGAGTGAGAAGGGCAGCATAAAACGGAAATGGAGAATTAATTGAATTTTTATTCAAACATTTGATAATGACATAATGACATTAATAATGATAATGATGATAATAATGATAGTAACTAATATATATTTCTATCGAAAAATTTATCATCACACGAAAAAAAAAAAAATGGCGTCTCTGACTTTTATTGTTTTTTTTCAGAGTAATTTTGTTTCTCAATAATTTATGAGCGTTTTATATTTGACAAGTTTCTCTTCTCATACTTTGATAGTACGATATATATATATATATATAATATATATATATATATATATATATATGGAGACGTGTTTGGGGGGATTTCGTTTTTTTAACGGGTTTTTTTTTTAAACATAAAACCTCCAAAAACCTGTTTTGTTTTTTAAGTGTTTTTTAAAGGTAATTATATTTTACAATATCATCCTAAAAGCGATGAAAGTAAAAACCACCTTCTTATGCCATATTTTAGAATAATAATAATATATTAGCATTAATTTTTAATATATTTTATAAAGACTTCTAAAATTATTTTCAAATATGAATTAATAATTAATTAAATACCCAATGAAATTACAACCAATGAAATGAAATAAAAACCATCGAAAGGAAATAACAACCACTGAAATTAAATAACAACCATCGAAATGAAATAACAACCACTGAAATTAAATAACAACCATCGAAATGAAATAACAACCACTGAAATTAAATAACAACCATTGAAATGAAATAACAACCACTGAAATTAAATAACAACCAATGAAATGAAATAACAACCTCAAACGGATCAATTAATAAAGAAAACCTTATTTTGTCCATATCCTCAGTTATCCTCGAACTATTTTCACTGGAGTCGATCATGATTAAACTAATTTATTATTTTAATTTATGACATTATCAACGTATCAATAAGTATTTTAATATAATCTATCATGGTAAAGTTGGGATTTTGAATATAGCAGACTTTCTTATCCTTCATTGTTCGTAACTATGAAAAATATAGAAGCGAATTGAAAATATTTGATATCGTGTAAGTCTAAGTCAAAAGCCTTGCTTTACTTTACATTAATTAATTAATACAAAATATTTTATAATTTTTAAGCCTATAATGGAGCTTGTATTCTTTGTTTTTATAACATTTAGTAATTATTTTATTGGCTCTATATTTATCTATTTTTTTTTATACGAAAAAAAAAATAATATATATATATATTATATATATATATATAAGGTGAAATAATTATTACCGTATGAGCCTTTGCTTTAGCGTATATGTCCGAGTTTAATTAAAAAGAAAGTCTATTTTAGATATTTAAACTATACATTGAGATATTCTTTTCTTTTTTACGACCTATAACAAATAATTTTTGAAATTTCTTGTATATATTTATTTTCTATATACAGTATAAGGATTTTCAAATACATAAAGCAAGACAAAAGTTGTTTTGGTTCTTTTGCATTATCCTCCCAACACTAATTTTTTTATATAATGTTGGTTTGGTTTTGGTTATGGTACTTTATTTTCCTTCCATTATAAAAAAAATTAGTGTTGGTATTAGGTTAGGTTAGGTTAGGTTAGGTTAGGTTTGGTTAGGTTAGGTTACGGTAAAAACAGCCCGCCGCAGGCGTTAGCCGTTATAAAAAAAAATTAGTGTTGGGAGGATAATGCAAAAGTACGTTGTTTTGTTTTAGAAAAACAGCAAACAAAAAACGCTTTTTTGCAATATATATATATATATATATATATATATATATATATATATATATATATATTTATATATACAGGGTGTCCCATAAGTCCGGCATCATAGGAAAAATAATAAAAAAGGCAAAACAAAAGCTTTTATTTACAGAACGTGCTCAATTTGTCCACCATTGTTTTCAATACACAAATTCAGACGTGATACCCAGTCAGCAAGCACACGGTGAATGATGTCAGGAGTAATGGTGTTCTGTCGATTTACCTCACCATTTCCATAAAAAACAGCTTCGTCACTGAACAGAATGGTGTACGGGAAATTGGCATCCCGAGCATATTGTTCCGTAGCCCATCACAAAATTCCATCCGCCGGTCGGGATCATCTTCGCTTAATTTCTGTAAGATCTGAAGTTTATATGGATGCCATTTGTGAGCCTGAAGAATGCGATGGATGCTACTTTTCGACACTCCTGTCTCGGCGGACAATCGCCGAAGACACTTATTGGGACTTCCGTTAAAATGAGCCAGGATAGCAGTCGCTGTATCATCGTCAGTGGACCTCCTTGAAGGTCCACTGCGTGGTTTATCTTCTATGGATCCTGTTTCCTTAAACTTTGCAACAAGTCTGCTAACACAACTCTGTGTTATTGGCTCGCGGTCTGGATGCAGTCTGTTAAATTCAGCAGCGGCCTCTCTTTGACTCCGATTTCCTATAAGTAGAATTATCTGGATTTGTTCTTCCTTGCTCACAACATTATGGCCTGTAGAAAGAGAAAAATATGAATTATGGTTTGTAGAAATAGAAAAATATGAATTTCTCCTCTGATGCCGGACTTATGGGACACCCTGTATATATATATATATATATATATATATATATATATATATGGAGAACGCAAGAAGGCAACGTTCTCCTTCACCAAGCCAATTCTAAAGCCAGGACAACGAGCTTGACCTCTGTGCGATGTAGGATCGATGCACGAAATGCGTATCGATTAAGTTATCAGGTATATATAAAGGGTGTTCTTTACCATTACACTGATTGGGAAGTGTCTCCGGTGAAGCTATCCACTTGGGTTGGCACCTGGCTTGATGTGCCCACTTCCTCCTCCGTTCCTTCAACTTTTAGAAACGTTTCTGAAAGAGCTCTTTCGGGGATGGAAAGTAACGCTCTTGTCTCATTTACTTGATCATTCATTTGCGCCCAATTAACCTTCCTTTTTGTGGGAACTTTTGACAAAGAATCGTTTTGCAGTGCTAAAACTCTTATTTTTAACTTTCATCTTTTTTTCTTCCATAGATTACTAAGGATCTGCGTGAGTATTTCATGCGTAACTGTTGCCAATATACTTTTAAGGTTCAGTACAGAGAAAACGAATCGAATAAGGCGGGAAAGCAACCAGGAACACAATTAACAGTGACGCCCAGAAAGAAATGTGTCCTTGTTCTATACACGTCATGCAGAACTTGCACCAACTGTCACCAACAGAATTCTGTTGGTTACAGTCCGCTGACATCGCCATTTTGGCTACAGAAAACGTGTGACACATACGAGTCGTAGCCATAGGAAACATACTTTTCGAAAAGACACAAACGCGATCGTTTTACTGAAATAGTGAGTACTGAGCGGGACCCTTCATATTTGGAGACATGCGGCGTTTTTCATTGAATCCAGATTTCAATACAGTTTAGACCTGAGGAGTGAATGCGGGTGTACAGAAATGCACCTGAAGCTTTTCATCTTCAGTGTCTTCAGGCTACTGTGAAATATGATGGAATCGTGTGGACTGTAATTTGGCACGACAGTAAACGCATTTGACGTTCGTAGAGGGACATTTAAATTTTGGTAGGCAGTTCAAATAAAGTAAAACGTTTATATCCCACATACCGTCCAGACACGCAACCTTAATTCTGATCAGTGTGTTTTCCAAGGAGATGGTTCTCTGTGTCGCACTTAAACAAGAGAACAAAGGGCATAATCTTGTTTTCTGGGTATCCCGAAGCCCCGCAATAAATCCTAATTATCACCTGTGGGAGTAAGATCTGAAGTTGAGAACGACGTACCGTCCGCATCCCTACACTCTCCTCTAAGTTTCTGAAAAAAGCTCTCAGGAAGATCTGATTAACCTGCTAAAAAGCGTTACTGAGAACCTTGAAGAATTGCTGTCACACATGGAGTTAAGTCACTCATTAATACAAGGGATGGTGTCACCAGTTATAAATAAAAGCTTCCTTTCTCCACATCTGTTTTTTTCTTAATCATTTTGTACAGCAGTGAATATATATATATAATATAATATATATATATATATATATATATAATATATATATATGTGTGTGTGTGTGTGTGTGTGTGTGTGTGTGTGTGTGTGTGTGTGTGTAGAAGTAAAGTTAAAAAAAAATGTTAAAAACAAGTGGACAACGTTTCGAATTCAATAAAATGTGGTCTCCTCATCGAGTTCATTCGAGCAAAGAGGGAGATAAAGCGTCTTTGGGTCTTTATCTGCCTCTTTGCTCGAATGAACTTGTTTTTTTGGGTGAGAGAGAGAGAGAGAGAGAGAGAGAGAGACTCCGGTAATCCATCCCCGCGGTATTTTGACGCTTCCTTATTCCGACTCTAGACCGCCGCATTGTCCCTGGCTAATACGACTTTCCTTTATTGTTTACAGTATTTTAAACTTATTTTATAGTTTTTGTATTATAATAGTAATAGTACATAAAATAATTTAGAGTCAAACTATCAGTAACTTTATACAAAATGTTCAAAACAATAGTATCATTTTCGTAATAAACTGATGAATTCATGATAGCTTAGGAGGGACGAACCCCACTATTCCGGCTTTTCAGCTATTCCAACTCACCGACTGCCGCATTGAAGCGAATTAGCGAGGATTTACTGTATATATATATATATATATATATATATATATATATATATATATATATATATATATCGGTAACTCCTCTTTTAACGCACTGAATCTTCGCAGCGTGTTGCGACACGTTGAATATCTGTAAAAGGAACACGAATTTTGACTTTTAATTGTTTTGCTAACATTTTAAAAGGTTTGTTGATGTTCGCCTCTGATTGGGCAAGGCATCTCGATGACCTCGCGCCATCACCTCTTCCTGCGACCTTAAATGACCTCGCTTTACCTTGTAGATTTTCCTCTTTTTTTTTTAATATATTGCGTATATACTGAAGCCGATCCATCAGTGGCTGAATGGTGAGAAGGATTTGGTTGTAAAGGCAAGACGACACGGTTGATCCTCTAACGGTCTAACTGAAGGATATAATTTACGAAATATCTATCTATCAGTCTGTCTGTCTAGACGCATTTCTGTGCTTGCGTATGATAAATAATTGTTAGGGAAGTCTATATCTTTAATTAGGAAGAAAAAATACAGTTTTATCTCACTCCATTTTGGTGAAAGTCCAAATAGTCGACAAAAACCAGGGTCGTACTCTCACACACAGACACACAGAAAAAACCCGTAACTTATGAACCTATGCACTAAAATGTTACACACACACACACACATATATATATACACACTGTGTATATATATATATATATATATATATATATATATATATATATATATATATATATATATATATATTATATATATATGAAGGAAACCACTCTTCAGGAAGACGTAAATTTTTATTTCTTAACACCAATACAGTTTCGGCTCCACGTGAGCCCTTGTCAATTGGTGTTTATCAACTGACAAGAGCTCGCGAGGAGCCGAAACTGTATTGGTGTTAAGAAATAAAAATTTACGTCTTCCTGAAGAGTGGTTTCCTTCTTCATACATCGTCACGACAGTGCGTTATTTTACATTATATATATATATATATATATATACACACACACACGGAATTTTAGCAAAACACAAAACAATATTATTCTTAAAAAGAGGTTGACAAAAAAAAAAATATGTCTGCGGAGATAAGTGGTAAAATTACGATCAAGGTTACAGAATGAATTCTCAAATTTCTCTTAAAGTTGGTTATAGGTTCAATTAAAGAGAGAGAGAGAGAGATATATATATAAGCACACCGGACAAAAAATTAGTCACCCCTCTCAGAATGTACCTAATAACGTGTGACGGCGCCTCTGGCCTTGATAACCGCACGAATCCGGCGAGGCAGAGACTCTACGAGGTTGTGCATGTACTGAACATCGATTTGCTGCCACTCGTTCATCAGCCGGTCCCGAAGTTCCGCCAGAGTCCGTGGGTGTCTATTCCTGCGCTTCACTTTCTGTTTCCAGCCTGAACAACACCTTCGACGCATTCAGGATTAAAGGCTTCATTGGACCTGCGATGTACTCGTCGCCTCCCATCATTGGAGAACAAACAAAAACGGGACTCATCGGACCAAATTACACGTTTCCAATCTGCCGCAGTCCGGTTTTTGTGCCTCTGAGCCCATTTATAACGTGCCAATTGTGACTTGCTGTTAACAGCGGCCTCTTCCGTGGTACCCTGCTCCAGATGTCCATCGCATGCAGTTCTCGTCGCAATGTCCGTTCGGAAATTGGTCGCTGGAGAACCTCATTGGTTTCTTGGAGCAATTGTTCTCTGGTTTGAAAAGATTTGCAGTTACTAGACGAGAAACATGGCGGCGGCCCCTATTGTCGAGAATTGTTTTCCGGCCACAGTTACGCCGTCGATTGTCAGTTGATTGCGAACTACACCACTCTTTGTAAACTCGCTGGACAGTACGCGTTGACACACCAACAAATTGGGCTACTTCAGACATTTTGTGTCCGTGGGCTCTGCCAAACACGATGGCTCCTTTTTGCCACTGAGTAACGTCTGCCTCACGACCCATTTTGCAGACTATATCCAACACACACTTTGTTCTTCACCACCTCACGAAACAGATCTGATCCTGTGTGCTACGTCACCGCTACTTGTCACTTACCAATGCTACATCAGCGCCCTCTGTGTGACCTTGAACTTCCTACTATCGGTGCTATTAGGGGTGACTAATTTTTTGTCCGGTGTGCTTATATACACCTTTAATAAACTAAAATATCTTCTAATCATTTCTAGTTGAAGGTCTACTTTTGCGTGTCTCTAAGGAACTTTAGTTCTATAGCTGAACACTCTTTAAAATTTGTAGCCTTTATTCGATAATAGTTTCAGACTTTAGTTTATGATTTTTTACACCTCAGTACCTCAGCCGCACTTATGAGATGTCATAGGCCTAAAAACCATGAAAGGATTCCGATGTCTGTCACGGGAGACAAATTAGCGATAATGAACCAAACAACGAAGGAAGAGTATAAAAAAAGAATAAATAATAATGTTACACTCGTGAGGAAAAGGCGGAGGCCTTTTCCTCATGAGTGTAACTCACTTTCATATTAACCACTGCGTTATTCTACCTGCAAAAAAAAAGATCCCAAAACGAGCGTCACTTTGAACATTTGTTTTAGTTCCACTGTATTCTTTTTGTTAATTTCATTTAAAATAAATTTTCCTACGAGTCCGGACTTACGGGACACCCTGTACATTAAAATAAACAACATTTACAAACAAGTTCACTTGACCCTCGATCCACAAGGAGTCGTGGGTTACTTACTGATCTAGTTTGCTGAAGAGCAATTTGAGGATTACTCGTTTTCTCAAAAATGTTCGTGTGTACTATAATCTGGACCCGATTAACCCGTTTTCTTCTAAATAATCTTCTCGTACCCAATCTAATTTAATCTAACCCACAGCATACTCGTGGATAGAATGTCGAGTCGATTAGATGTCGTAACCCAGGTTGTTGCACCCTCGTAGCAGTTACTTTGATTTAAGACAAAAAAAAAATGGTTGGTCAGAAGTTATCTTTTATACGTACACTGTTTCACAGAGTTGTACTTAACAACATTACTCCATATTGTTGGTATTATTAATTGAAAGGAATATTTGGAAAAAGGAAACCAAAACCAAAATAAATTACATTAAAATCGTTCACATAGGAATAAGGTCAACATATATTAATATATAGCTTCGGGTCATCGCCAGTATGCCGTTCCCATGGGAATTATATAAATCCGAAAGTATATGCAAAAAATTATACAGAAATTTGGAGACGAAAAAAAAAAAAATTCCTTGAAATCACTAATTACTGAGGGTAAAGGGCATTTCACACGAGATAAATCTGTGCCCAGATGCCATTTGGAATAGTGAATGTGCGGATCTGCATGAAAAATAGCTGCGAAAAACCTTTGATGACGCTCGCTAAAAAATATATCTTAAGTTTTCGTAAAATCATTCTCATGATGACGCCATTATCTCAAAATGATTATATGACCACTGTCAAATGTCTCTCATGCGTTTATATATATATATATATATATATAATATATATATATATATATAGTTATGTGTGTTGCTCACAAATTACAAGTTTAGGACCCCGTGACGTAATACGAATATTAAAATCTTGACCCAGTCTAAATTCGCATGTTCACATGATTTGCATGATGTTCGATTTTAATATATACTGTATATATATACAGTATATATATATTTTATGTAAAATAGGAGACCTTTCATATTACTTCCCCTTAAAGTTGTCTTGAGCATTGATTGTATATATATATATATATATATATTATATACAGGGTGGGCGGAAAGTAGCTCCCTATTTTGGATTGGTAAAAAAATACGTATATTATCCATTATTTCAGAAGAAATAATATGAAAGGTAGGCATACATGGTAGGTTTTCTCTAAAATTCAATGTGGGCTCCAACTCTTTCCACCAGCTTCTGGAGCCGCCCAGGAATGGCGTCCACTGACTTTAGCAGGAACTCCGGCGGGATGGAGGACATGACTTCCCGAATTCGGTCCTCCAGTTCTTCCAATGTCCTCGGTTTGGTGCGCTAGACTTCTTCCTTTACCCACCCCCAAAGAAAGAAGTCGCACTGTGTCAAGTCGGGGCTCCTGGCTGGCCATTGATGGGGACCACGACGACCCATCCAACGCCAGTTCAGCTCCTTCTTCAGCACAGTTCGCACTGAGTAGCGGGAGAGTCCACTTTCCCGAGCTGCCTGGCGAGTTGACTTTCGTGGACTCCGTGTGAACATTTCCTGAACTGCCTGCACCGTCTCCTGGGCCCTGGATGTCGAAGGGCGACCACATCTTCGAACATCTGCCACAGACCCGTGGTCATGAGCTTCGAGTGGCAGTTCTTGATTGTTTTCGGGTCCACTTGGGCACGTGGTCCGTGAATGGCCCGCCACCATCTTTGAACTCGAACGACAGATTGCCAAACTTCGTACCGTGCCGCCACTGGGCACGCTCCTGCAGTGTTAAACGCTCAGCCATGTTACCCTTCAATCTGAAAAAATGAACGTTACAATTGTACCACTTTAGAGAACACTTTAGAGAAAAAAAGATTACCGTTACAATTGTACCACTTTAGAGAACACACCATAACAATATAACAATACAATCACAATTTATACATAATTTATATGTAATTTAAATTAGGGAGCTACTTTCCGCCCACCCTGTATATATATAAGAAAATTAATTTTTTTATAACCGACGATCGGGTACTTACGATAACGATGTTCCATTTATGGGTCTCGAGTGTTATACTAGAAATATGAATAAAAGAATGCTGTCATTACATCGAGTACAGGGAGATTAGTACAAAAAAACAGCTTTGAACGCCAAAGTGTTATGCGTTCTCTCCAGTCCTGAAATATCTACCAGGTTATACTAACCTTTACCTTTTCGTAGAGTGATGATCAGCGTGCTTGTCTTCTCCTTAAGAGGTGCTGGGTTCGAATTGTGGTGTAGGCATTCTTGCATTATACAATATCTTGCGTGTTTATATATATATATATATATATATATATATATAATTTTGGTAACCTTTGGTTAGCTTCCGCCCGAATTGTTCAAGCTTTTCACTCCACGTTACACCTACAATTTAACGTGGAATCCGAACCACCCCCCCAGCAGCCGAGCGTCTTAACCACTAGGCCACCCAGGGTACCCATTTATCTACCAACCATTTTCTTTATTGTGTAGAAGGATGAACAGCTGGGTTTTGCTGTGCGCCGGCTGCCGTCACTGGGTCTCGATCCCGGGGCCGATCCCGCTAACTATTACACCACCGAGGCGTTATATATACACCTTTCAACCTTTCAAATGTTCCGCGCGATAATTCCTCATTTCACGAAGGTCAAGTTTGTCGACCCTCCTCTCGAGTTGGCCTGGTGAAATAGTGAGTTGGTTTCTTGTACGCTCCACCTCACATAGCCAGGTACGCCCGGCTCATCGGGGATTGTTCTGAGCCAGGCGTCTAATCTTCTTTTGAAGATGTCCACTGCAACACCACTCGTGTTCCTTAGGTCTTTGGGCAGCTGATTAAACAGTTTTGGTTCTCTCACAACAAAACTATTTCCTTTCAGGGTTAAGGATGTTCCCTGTCTAGCCTTTAATTTGGGAAAACGACAGTCTTCCTTTTCTACTTTCCACTGTTGTTTGGGGAGTTACAGGGGTCACAGTAAGATTAGGGACTAGTTTCTCCATTATTTTCCAAGTGTAAAATGGTGTATCTCTCTCTCCTCCTTTCCAGTGAATATAGGTTTAATTCGCGTAACCTTTCGTAGTAGTTTAGTTCTTTGCAACCTTTGATCTTGGCTGTGAAGCTTCTCTGAATCCCTTCTAGTTGTCTAATGTCTTCTTTTTTATATGGGGATGTTAGGACCGAGCAGTATTCCAATTTGGGTATGATCAGTGTTTTCAGTAGAGGAATCATTACGTTCCTATCCCTTCGTTTAAAGGTTCTCAGTATCTGCCCAGTTACTCTCTTTGCTCCGTTTACTGCTATCTTATTTGTGTTTCAAATTTCGCATCATCAATCATTACAACCCCTAAATTTTTTGCTCCAGAATTTCTCTGAATTTCCTGTCCATTTGGGGTATAGTATTCCATGGATTTTAAGTCCTCTCTTTTACCGTAACGTAACAGCTGAAATTTCTCAGTGTTAAACTTCATATTGTTGTCTTCAGTCCACTTGTAGATTCTGTTCATGTCTGTTTGTAGAAATCCTATATCTTCTGGGTTTCTTATTTTCCTACTGATCTTTGTGTCATCGGTAAAGGATGTTACTGTGCTGTCTCTGGTAACGTCCTCATCTATGCCAGTTAGCATGATTATGAAGAGTAGTGGAGCTAATATTGTTCCTTGTGGTACTGAGCTGAGAACCTCTGATGCTGATGAAGATGCTCCTTGTACTGTAACGACTTGCCGCCGCTCACTAAGGAAATTATATACAGTATTCATTTCCCTATTTTTCCTGTTATTCCCATATACTTCAGTTTATGTATTATGATTCCATGGTCACACTTGTCGAACACTTTAGCAAAGTCTGTGTATATTACATCATAGTTTTCATTACTTTCCAGTGCATCAATAATGTTGCTGTAGTGTTCCATTCGTTGTGATAGGCATGATCTGCCTGACCGAAACCCATGTTGGTCATCATTTAATTTTTTCTGAGTTTCCAAAAACCCGTAGATTTTCTGTCTAACTATTCTTTCAAATATTTTAGTGAGATAAGATGTAAGCGACACTGGCATATAGTTTTTGGCCTCGGATCGATCTCCTCCTTTATATATTGGGACTATGTTCGCGCTCTTCGGGATGCCCGGTATTTCTCCCGTGTCTAGTGATAGTCTTCATATCCAATATAGGGGCTCAGCGACTGCATTCTTGCAGTTTTTGATCAGTGTGGCATTCCATTTATCCGGTCCTGCCGCTGAGTGTGCTTTTAGTTTCCTTATCGCTTGTGTAATATCATCTGTCGTAAAGTCGAAGTCCGTTATTCTTTCCCCTTGTAGTTCTTCAAATAACGCGTTTCTGTCGCATATCAGTTTGTCAGTTTTTGAGATACTGAAAGATGATTCGTACTGAGCTCTTAATATTTCGGATACTTCTGTTAGATCATCAGATAAAGCATTGTCTTCGTTTTTCAAAGGTCCAATAGCCGCATGGTTTTTCGACTTCGTTTTTGCAAAATTATAGAAGTACTTTGAGTTAACCTTTATCGCCTCTATAGCGTCGCCTTCTTTTTCTGTATGCTTCTCAATTAGTTCCTGTATGACGCAATCGATACTCTGCAGTTTATCATTTACTATTTTTCTGATGTTGTTATCTTTACAGTTACTTAATTTTGTAGTCACTCTTTTTCGCTTTCGAAACAATGACCTCTTTTGTCTCTCGAACCTGCTTCTCTTTCCACTTTGTTTTATTTTTGGGACATGTCTTTCCACAATTTTCAGCGTCTTCTCCTCTAAGGTCGTTAGCATCTCTTCCGTTGTCTTGGCCTCGAAGATAGATAACACTGGTCAACACTCATTTTATTGCCAATCATATTAGAGTGATTTTGGGGTAACTTTGTGGTTCTGATTCCGAATATGACATCGGTTTTGCTAGATTGGCTCATTTATGAGATAATTGGTACCCCATTGAAACACGTAAAAATGCAAAAAATTTAATGTTCAGGCGGAGCCTACTTACAAATCGCATTGAAATTGTCTCAAATCATACAAAAGTAAACACATGAAATACATAATGGCATTTTATTCGGTCTCACCATCTAGAATGTTCCGGTAGTTTCCCATATGCACGCGTTATGGTTACGTTTCCTATTAATTGAGGGTATTCATTATCTCAAGAACTAGAGCCAAATCGGAAAAACTACTTTCATTTTGGAATTCAGCAACCCCAAAATACTCTAAATTCGTACGAATTTCCTTGGCAACGAAAAAAAAAAAGTTTTTTGTTGACCTGTGTAATCTATTACTTCCATGCTGGATGCAACATCTTCCCAGTTTATAGCTTTGGAGTGAAAATTAAAAATTTCGAATTTGTTTCTTTCTTTTATTCGTGTTCTTTCCTTTCGTGTTGCTTTTATATTGGTTGTTATTTTAATAATGTTGTGATCCGATATTATAGTTGGGGATATTTCTACATTATCAATTAGGTTGCTGTTGTTTGTGAACACAAAATCTAGGCAGTGGTGTTTTCTGTTATTTCTTGTGTTAACATAAATTCATCAGCCAGAGCTAGTAGCATTTTTACCTGCCCCTGGTCTTCCCGTGTGCCCCCCTTGTCCTGTGTATACATATATTTTTTCCGATCCTTTTATATTTCATAAATGGAAAATTAAAATCATCCCAGAGAAAAATATTTGGGGTTGGAGAGTGTAGATCTTTTACTCAGTTTCTTACCTCTGTAATGGAATCAGAGAATTTTGAGGTTGGAGTGTTCGGGGCTCTGTACATTACAATTAACACCATATTTAATTTTTCAACTTTTGCTGTTACACATTCTACGTAGCTGTTTGAGGTACTTATAGTCATTTCTGCCATATGCTTTTCGCGTGTGTAAATATTTATCAATATAGAACTCACAGTAATCACAGTTCGCCTGACAGTCCTTTAGATGGGTTTCCGTGAGGCATACAAAGTCTGCTCCGGTTTCTCGCAAGAGTCCTTTCAGGTATAAAACTTTGTCCGGGGAATGATTTGACTTAAGGCCCTGAATGTTGGCTAAGATTATTTTTATTTTTTCTCTATCATTTTCACATACATTCGATTCATTTTCCAATAATGGTGCCGGTTTCGTTGTCTTGTGGTCCTCCGAGAATTCGCCTCTCTTTATCTTTGTCGGTACCTGTTGTCCCGATAACGCATGAAGTGGCTTTGTGCGTGCCTTCTGTCTGGCTCTCGGATTCCTATATTTGTCAGCTGACTTTGTATTTGCTGGATGGTATTTAGCAGCTGAATTGTTCTGGCTACATCTAAAAAATTGGTAGCCCCCTTTGATGTTTGTTTTTCCTGTTCACCTGCTGCATTCCTTTGAGGGTGGTGGTAATGGCAGTTTTGTCCGTATTTGCACTTCCCATATCTCGCATAGGTGTTGCAGACAGTAATGTGGTGGAACTTGCATTTTTTTTCAAAGTTGCAATTTCCTCTCGTACAATGTGTGTTACATAATGTGGGATGTGCATAGAGGCATTGTCCATCCCGATATCCGCAGTACCCTTTGCGTAGTATTTACAAACGGTATTTTCTACGTTTCTACTTCTTGTTATCTGGTTATCTTCTATGTCCTTAATTTTGATATTATCATTATTTTTCTTTGGCTGTTTATTTCCTACGTTTTTATTGTTTAGCTTTTTATCATTTTGTTCGTTGGGCAGTTTTACCACCTCACAACTTTCACCTGTCCTTTTTCTTTTATCTGTCTTCATTCTGTATTATATTGTTATTCATTACTATATTGTTATTTGTTATTTCGTCTTCTCTCTCATCCACCCGAATTGTCAGTGAGACATTTCCAGATTCTTGTTTCCCCATTTTTCCCTCTTTTTCTGTAACACTCAAATTCGCTTTCTCCATTTCTTTAAATACGCAAAGGAGTCTGTGTACATGCGGCACACAGAAATGTGACTCCTGCGATCTGTTTAGCGTTCGTTATATAACTATAACTATATATAACTAACTAACTAACTAACTATATATATATATATATTATATATATATATATGCAAAATTAGCTTCAGTAGAAGTCGTGGGTACTAAACACTGGGATACAAGCAGCGCCGGCTCCAACCTTTTGGGGGCCCTACGCGCAAATATTTTTGGGCCCCTAATATATAATATATATATATATATATATATATTTTTTTTTCCGCGCAATAAAATGGTTTATATACAGTTAAATATAAAAAAATATAATAAGTTTATTTAGATAGATATATATTACATACATTCAAAACGTTTTTCTCCTGGCTTTTTTTTATTGCAAATTCATCAATAATATCATCATAGGACAGCTTCCGGCCTACCTCCCGATTGATGCTCATGATGGCAAGCCCACTCAGACGTTCTTGTGCCATTGTTGACCTGAGGTACGTTTTAATTAGTAAGTCAGCAATTCCAGTGTAGTCATCTTCTGAGATGGCAGATTTGATGGCACACATTAGGCGTTTGTTTACATTTTAATTTTTATGATTTTAACAACAACAAAAATTGCTAGATTTTATATGGAAACAAAATGAATGGCGCTGCAAGAGTTTAAAAAAAATCAAAATTTGGCCCATTTTTAAATTTCTGTCGATCATTCATTAATTAATTTTTTGATATCGCTCGCTGGGGGCTCCCTCGCCTCGCGGGGCCTACGCACACTGCGTGATCTGCGTAATGGAAGAGCCGCCGCTAGATACAAGATAAACGTTAACACAACTTGGTGCATATTTCAGAATCTGAGGGAACGCATAACGCTTTCACGACCGGAGGTGTTTTACGTGTTTGATCCCCCTTGCACTGGGGTAATACCCCCCTTGCATTGGGGTAATACCCCCCCTTGCAGTGGGGTTGTAGATTGTAGAACCAATGGCAGCATTTAGCTCAAATCTCTCTGGTATAATACTGGGTCCCTATAGATCATATTTAAATTCTGTACCGATTCATCGATTTGTTGTACCTGGTATTCCATACATTAAAACCAAGCTCACCCTCTCGTCTATTGTTACTTTCGCAGCCATCCCCTACCTAAAAGAAAAAATAATATATTATAGTCAACACTGAAAATTCCTATGATGCGCAACTTTTGCGCCATCCTACACACACACACACACATATATATATATATATAATATATATATATATAATATATATATATTATAGATATAGAGAGAGAGAGAGAGAGAGAGAGAGAGAGAGGAGAGAGAGAGAGAGAGAGAGAGAGAGAGTTTAAATTCTACAAGACTTTTTGATTTATGATTATTACATGCATGGATGAATTCTGTGACGACTCAATTAAGGTAACAACTTATTTTTATTCAAGGAGCGATAGATTGCGGATACAAAGGAAGCTCGTTGAAGACATACGTACACACATACGTTATCTAAAACCCTATTTCCAATTTTACATGGGGTGGGCACGGCGCTTGAACTCGTGACCAAAAACACAGATAGATAGGGATCACCACCAGGAATAAGGTACGATCCCAACCTTAGGAGTTCAGTACTACCTTTCATGACAAGGTCGGGATCTCGGGTGAAATCTTTATTTACACACTTCACAAACCACTTCCATTACTCTGTTTTTCGTTAACTCTCGTGGTGCAGTTATATCAACTCAACGTCCATTTGTATATTTACTTATAATGACATCTTTTCAGATGCCTTTCTCTATCTCTCACACGTACGCATTCGCTGTTAATTAAACAAGTTCTCCACGTGACCATCCCAAAGTATGGGCCGCAAGGCCTTTTGAGGTACTTCTTTTCCTTGTAACTCCTTGTAACTCTGTACTCATCTCTAATGATTTATCAACTCTATATCTTTCCCCGAACATCCTCATTTCTCATACAGTCAATCTGTTTTTCACCAATCTCGCTTCTTAAATTATTCATCTCAACTGCTCTCACTTTTGACAGTGAAGTCTTAACGTCACACAAGTTTTCCATATACATTAATGGTGGCACCAATACACCTTCATGCAAGCCTCTTGCTACATCTACATTCAAGCACTTACTTCTGAGCAGGGCTTTTACTGCGCTCATGACTCGTTTGCCCTGCTTCACTCTACTTCAGTTCCCAACGTACCTGTACACACTTGTATACACTTTTCACAGCATTTAACAATTACCACTGGCACCATATATTCTAAGTACTTGTTACGAGGCAGATTTATTCACTTCATCATACTTCTCCAAATCCATAAGTGTTGCATTGAGAAACTCGAACCCATCATTTTTTGGAGGGGAGGGGGTGTGGGGAGTGTAGGGTGTGTGTGGAAGGTGTGGGAGTGGAGTGGAAAGTGTGGTGGTGGTGTGGAAGGTGTGGGATTGGTGTGGAAGGTATGGGGGTGGAGTGGAAGGTGTGGAGGTGGTGTGGGGCATGTGGGGAACTTCAACCCTTCAATTTTTGGCGGGTCCCGCCAGCTGAAATTTGAAGGCGCATGAACTACATACAAAAATGCATTTGGCTTCCCGAGTATATGTTTTACTGTTAAATCATGAAGGAGCTCTTTTAGTTTCATGTGAAAAACTCTTGCAACAATATCTGGCTTATGTTGTGGCCTTTGATAAGCTTCAGTGCATTCAGCGATTTCAGTCCATCTTGGATTGCGGGTAAACGTAATAAAGAGATCCGGCTTCCCAAATTTTCCTACAATTGCCATTAGAGGTAGAAAAAGTACCAAAATTGTGGAGATGGACGAGTACGAGTACGATTACGAGAAATACCGTTTTAGTGCTTGAGTACGAGCACGAGTACGGTTTTTCAGTGTACGAGTACACGTGTAAGAATGTGGTTTCAAACTTTAATTGGTGCTTGGCTGCTTGCATGAGCAAAGTTTATTAGATCATATGAACGCATTGCATTGAAAACAAGTACAACAAAAACCCGTACTCGAGTACAAGAATACTCGCGTACTGATGTACTCTTTCCACCTCTAATTGCCATAGCGTCTTGATAATTCTGCTGCACTTCTCTCGGGCTGTCTTCATAAAGATACTAATTTGATAGCATATGTTTTGTATTTATATTTCTAAGCCCGTTTTTACACATGGACAGCTTTATGTAGCTTTTTCTACAGTGAGAAGTTTTGATTCTGTTAAAATCATTGGTGAAAGAATAAGTAGAAATCCTGTATTTAAAGAAGTAATGTTGCAATAAAGATACTAATTTGACCCGCAAATGTTTTGCGGGTCTCTGCTAATATTTAACAGAGGTGGCCAGGAACGAAGTAGCAGTACTTCGTTACTTTACTCAAGTAATTTTCTGGAGGATTTTGGGTACTTTAAAGTACTTTACATTTTCGGTACTTTTACTTTTACTTGCGTAGCTTTTCGGCTCAAATGATGTACTTTTACTTCGTTACTTTTGTCCAAGTCGTCTCGTTACATTTGGAAGTACCGGCCATGGGCTCAGTTTGGATCAACCAACCAGAACGTAGCAAAAGATGCGTGATCTTGTCCCGACCAGTCACAATAACGCAGCACTTCCTGTCAGGTTCTCGCCGCGCCACGGCCCCGGGCGTCTTTCATTCATTCATCTGCTGATGTAACCACCAGCTTCTCGGATGATGATGACGACTTTTTCTCATCAATGAAATTGTCGCATAGAGCTCCAGGGAATGAGGAATTGGAGGGGTGCCTGGGCAACTCATCACGAGCAATGGACCTCCTTCTCTCCTTCCCCTCCGTAATGAAATTATCTGTACAGCTGAACACACCCTTGCCAGCCTCAGCAGTGCGTGAACGCTTGTTCAGCTGTGCTGGTTTAATTTTTAGTCCAAAGCGTGCGACGGTGGGAAAAAAAATTTTGAAAACCAAATGCTCTTGAAACTTAACGCAAAGTTTTGGTGGACTTTGTCAGTGAATGTAATGTAAACTGTGGGTAGGTGTGTTGTGGTTTGAGTTATGGCGGTACTGTGTGGACTATGGATTTTCAGGGAGTGTTGAATTTTGTTACTTAAGTTAGATTGTAAGATAATATTCGATTAAGTTAGATAGCAAATAAATGGTGATGTGATTTGCCAACTCGAGCCATTTTTCTTATTACCTAGTAAATGTGCATAATTAGTTCAATATTGGCGTTGGATTTCATCACAAAGCATAAATTTTAGTTTAGGAGTGTTACTTTTTACTTTCTGTACTTGAGTACTTCTGAAGTCCGTTACTTTTTACTTAAGTAGTCTCCAATAAGGGTACTTTTTACTTTTACTCAGTGGTGGGCACGCGCAACGATTTTTGTAGCGCCGCAGCCGCAACCGCAACTCTGCTGAAATAGTTGCGCCGCACGCGCAAGCGCAACCCTTTTCAAAAAGTTGCGCCGCAAGCGCAAGCGCAACCAAAAATGTTGCGCCGCAAGTTGCGCCGCAACTTTTTGCGGCGCAACTGCCCACCTTTGCATTTAACGTATATCTGCAGTGGTGGGCACGCGCAACGATTTTTGTAGCGCCGCAGCCGCAACCGCAACTCTGCTGAAATAGTTGCGCCGCACGCGCAAGCGCAACCCTTTTCAAAAAGTTGTGCCGCAAGCGCAAGCGCAACCAAAAATGTTGCGCCGCAAGTTGCGCCGCAACTTTTTGCGGCGCAACTGCCCACCTTTGCTTTTACTTGAGTAACTTTATCCCCTAGTAATAGTACTTTTACTTAAGTAGCATTTTTCAGTACTTTGTCCAGCACTGATATTTAACAAAGCTTTATCGCAGGGAGTTATTCCCTAGGATTTTAAATTGGCTAATGTTACTCCAATCTTTAAAAAAGGGGATAAACAACAGACGGGAAACTATACGCCTATTGGTCTAACTTCTATAATTAGAAAGCTTTTAGAAACAGTTACTAGAGATCGTAAAAGCGAGCATCTTGAAAGCAATAATCTTATAAAATAAAGTCAGCGTGGGTTTCGTAGAAATAAATCTTGTTTAACAAATTTATTGGAATTTTTTCATGAAGTCACCGGTATTGCAGTAGAGCGGCAGATATAATACTGTATATTTAGATTTCCAAAAGACGTTTGACAAAGTTCCGCATAAACGACTGTCAGAAAACTTAAAGCATACATACGGAATAAAGGGTCACGTTCCTAACTGAATTGATAAAATAATTGGTTAACTGGTAGAAACAGAGAGTAGTAATTGGGGAAGAGTGAGAGTGGGCTAATGTAACTAGCGGTGTTCCGCAAGGGTTCGGTTTGGAACCAGTCCTTTTCGTTATATATGTTAACGATCTTGATGTCAATTTAGTGAGCAAAATTTCTAAATTTTCAGACGATACTAAAATTGTGGGCAAAACAATTAGTTTACTAGAAAGAGAGAATCTACAGCGTGATCTTAATAATTTAGTAGCGTGGTGTAACGAGTGGCAAATTAAATTTAACGTAGATAAATGTAGAGTCCTGCATATAGGTTGCCACAATAGTAAATTTAACTACACTACTTTTTAGGTATATCGCGGAATATCTAACTTAGCTAGCTAAAAAAAGTTTTATAGTTTTATATAGAAATAGTGATGTTCCCTTTTGCAATAAATGTATTAGGAGGTGCTGGCCGGGTCTGGTTTCAGAGCACTGGTAATTCTCAGATGATGGAAAGCTTGAATTGAGATCCCTTGGGAGTCAAAACCTCCGAATAGTCATACTCATCTTCGGGGAAGCTACTTAGTTAGAGTGGAAACTTAGTTTTAAATATCGTATATCAAAATTTCGCAAGAAAAAATTATGAATATTATGCATTATTATTATTCCCCATCATACATGGGGAATTCTTAAAATGGAGGTGCTGGCTAGCTGGAGGTGTGCTCTGGACCGGAGCACCGACAATTCAGCGCAGGACAATTCAGCGCCGACAATTCAGCGCAAGACAATTCAGCGCAAGACAATTCAGCGCCGACAATTCAGCGCAAGTCAGTACAGTTAAAAGTTTAGTTAAAAATAATAAAAATAAATCGCAATAAATAAAAATTGGGTCTGTATCGAAGGAGTGACATTTCAAAGGAGTGACATTTCAAAGGAGTGACATAACAAAGGAGTGACATAAATACCGTAACGAAGGAGTGACATAACGAAGGAGTGACTAGTGATGTGAGTCGTTTTTTATTGTGTCTTTTTTTTGTTTAAAACGAAGATAGTCTGTTTTTTTTGTTTTTATTTTTGTTTTTTATTGTTTTAAACTTATTCCATATTTTTCTTCCTTTAATCTAATAAGTATATTAGTATTAGCTATAATTTACTATACTACCATGCTTATACGGTTATACCTAGTATATATAGTCATCATTTAGAAAAACTGAATCACACAAAAAGTATATAATATAAATAAAAAGTGAGGGTTTGTTTTTCCTATGTATATATATTTTTTAACTAGAACATGAAACATTCTTCCTCGTTTCAAACAATATACATAATTGTGATTGGCAAGAGTACCAGTATATATATTCCAGATAGAAAAAAAAATATTCACCTGGAGAGTCCTGGAAAGGTTGGACAATGGGCAGTCAGCTCCCAGCTAGTGTTCTCGCAAGTTTAACGGATCTCAAGATACGAGACTTTCAGTGCAAGAAGGAGGCCAGTTTTTTTCTGTAAATAGGCTGAAAAGGACATTCTATACTGGTACCATATGGCCTATTTTATTATTTATTTATTTTTTATAATATATATCATTGCAAAAGTATACCTTATAATTAAATTGGCAATATCTATATTAATTATTAAAAAAAAAAAAATAAAAAAATAAATAAAAAAAAAAACGACAAAAAAAAAACGGACATAAAAAAAACCGTTTTTTAACATCACTAGGAGTGACAAATCAGAGATAAAATCCAAAGGAGTATAATTATTAAAATTTTATTTAAAAAAACAAAATTTGTTAGAATTGTTAAAATTAAGATTTTATTTCAAAAACTAGAAACCTAACCTAACCTAACAGTTGCAAGCCTCTCTTCCCTCTGGATTTGTTCTTTCTTCTTCTTTGTTGGTATTTTCGCGCTGAATTGTCTTGCGCTGAATTGTCTTGCGCTGAATTGTCTTGCGCTGAATTGTCTTTGCGCTGAATTGTCTTGCGCTGAATTGTCGGCGCTGAATTGTCCTGCGCTGAATTGTCGGGTCACGGCTCTTGGGCCAGTGCACCTTTATCTACGTAACAATTCGTATGCGAAGGAATGGCAATGAAATGGTAAATGGTGGGAATGAAAATGCTAAATTCATGGCAACGAAAATATTAAATTTTTGAAGGCGGGTCTCTCGGTAGGGTGACTTTGGCAGGTTATGAAGAAATGATGCAACGACGAAATGATGACTTCTTGTACATAACAACTAAATAAAAAATCCTTTAAAAAAAATGTATGCTCCAAATTAGACTAAATTGTTTAGTATTCGTGCTATCCTTTATTTTCCGCTGTTTCCTAATGTGTAACTGAGTGCACGAGATAAATGTACTCATGGTGCGAATGAACTCTGAAGCTATTCTCTTCATTATACCTTTTCCTACTTTCCTATAAATCTTCTTGCATCATTATTTTCTGTCAACAATGGCTGGAAGGGAGGGAGAGAGAGCCGAGGAGGGAGAGAGCCTTGTCTGTTCTATACTTTACTACTATTTCTGTGTGAAAGCGTTACACGTCTATGAGTGTAAGCATTGTATAAATTTTCAATACTCTTTATTTTTATTTGCTATTTCTAACTTTTCTACTTTCTTCTTGGGCTAGCCTGGAGTGGATCTTAGGTTTTTTGTTAGCCTCTCTCTCTCTCTCTCTCTACTGTTCAGTATACTTTTCCACTTTCCTATGATGACTGATATACGAAGGCCACTCACTATATTTTGCCCCACCTTGTTTTTTTTCTTTCCACGTTTCCTTGTAAGTTCCAGAAATTTTGTACACAAGTAGTTACATACCTTTTTTACAAGTTTTTATTTTTCCACATAGTCTCCAACTCTCCATCCTTTTCTACGGCTTTCCTCCACCTCGAAACAAGGGCCTTTATTCCTTGCTGGTAAAAGTCCGCTGGGTTCCACTGGAGCCACTTCTTAACCTCCTCAAGAACCACATCGTCACTCTGAAACTTTCTTCCACGAATAGCATCCTTCATTGGCCCAAACAAATGGAAGTCTGAAGGTGCCAGATCCGGTCTGTATGGAGGGTGGGGTAACACAGTGAAGCGCATTTTTGTGATGGTCTCTCTTGTTTGCAAACTGTTGTGTGGTCTGGCGTTATCGTGCAAAAGAAGGACGTCTTCCAGTTTTCTCTCCGGTCGAACTCGATTTATACGTCTCTGGAGTCTCTGTAGGGTAGCAATTAGGGTTCCTTTCCCGGGAAACCGGGATCCCGGCTGTTTTTATTGGATTTGAAAATCCCGGGAATTGGACAAATATCCCGGGAAATCCCGGAATTTTAAAATGACTTAATTTATTTTTTATTGATTTATTTGTTTTTTCTTTTGTTATTACCAAAGAAGGGATCCTTATTTGAATCTGCAAAGATGACATTGTCAAGGCTTTTCAATGAAGACGAATCACAATCTAGCTCTTCACATTCAGAAGAGGAAAGTCATGAAATTGCACAATCCATGACACTGGCAGACAAATTAGAAGCAGCAATACAATCAAAGACAAAAACTATGCATCGTTCAACTTTTTCATGTCAGGCTCAGAGTTTAAGCAAGCATTTGAAGCAAGAACTGCAGTTATTCGAGACAATAGGGAACAGAACTTCAAACATCATGAATTTATTTGATGCACTGAAAACCATTCCGCCAACCTCTGTTGAAAGAAAGAGCCTTTTCTGCAGCAGGTTTATTTATCACCAAGTTGGGAACTCGTCTTAGTGATAGAAGTATCGATTGTTTATGTTTTTTAAGAAGCTATTTTAAAAATGTTGATTGACTCTTTAAATATTTTAAGATAAAATATTTTAAGATAAAAGGATGAAATTACTTTTTCTAATGAAGTTTATTTTTATTTTTATTTTTTGTATTGGCTAAATATTTTAAGATAAAATATGGTGAGATAAAAGGTATAAATTATTTTGTTTGAATGAAGTTTCTTTTTCTTTTTCTTTTTTTATTTGCAAATGCACTTAATTATAATTAAAGGAATATAATATTTTAGCCTTTTATTTGTCCCCTGCAGATGAATAGCATGATAAATATTATGTTTAATAAATAATAAATAGCTACCACTGATTGGTAAACTCAATTCAAGTATTACAAAGCAAAAGTGGTCATCTAGGCATAAGTAATTGGTTATCCCAATTGTAAAAGGGTATTTTATCACTGAACAATAAAAAAATTACCGTTCTCTTAAATATACAACCATTTCCTGGATTTCCCGGGATCCCGGGAATTGGCTTCATTTTTCCGGGAATTCCCGGGATTTCCCGGGATGAAGAAAGCTGCATATAAGGAGAAACCCTAGTAGCAATATATGCCTCTAAGTTGATTGTTTGTCCTTTCTTCATAATGTCTATCAGAATCACCCCTTTCATGTCCCAGAAGATGGTGGCCATAACGTTTCTTGCAGAGGGAGCCATTTTGAACTTTTTCTTGCGTGGGGAGTGTGCGTGATTCCACTCCATGGATTGGCGTTTTGTTTCAGGTTCAAAGTGGTGCACCTAAGTCTCATCCCATTCACAATTCGTAAAAGGAAGTCATCCCCTTCTGTCTCGTATCGCACTAACGACTCGGAAGCAATTTCTTTTCTTTGGGCTTTGTGATCTTCGGTTAGTTCGCGAGAAACAAACTGTGAACACACTTTTGAGTATCCCAGTTGCTGAATTTTCGTATTCACACTTCCTTCACTAATTCCTAGCTCCATTGATAGCTCCTTGTATGTAACGCGCCGATTTGATCGAATGATGCTGTTAGCACGTTGCACAGTGTAAGATGTCACAGCCGATGTCGGGCGACCGCTGCGTGGCTCATCATCGAGACTGGCTCTCCCTCTCTCCGATGATCTCACACGTTTAGACCAGCGTCCAACTGCGCTTCGATCAACAACAGCATCTCCGTAAACGTTTTGTAGACGTTTGTGAATATTTCTACCTGTTTCCTTCTCTGCGGTTAAGAACTCGATAACAGCTCTCTGTTACGACACACATCACTGTCAGACGCCATTTTCGAAACTGCGTTAACCGTCGGTTTTATACAAGGGCGTTTAAAAGCGGTTTTATACAAGGAGGGGAGATTTAAACTGGTAAAATCCAGTTATGTGAAGCGCAGAAAGTTTAAACTTACGGCCCAAAAGACATTTCAGCCCCATGGCCTATTATTTAGCTAAGAAAAAAGGGTGGGGCAAAATATATTGAGTGCCCCTAGTATTTTCCAGACGTATTCAGTTACGATTCTATCCGTATTAAATAATTTCATTACAATACCAGGTTAATTCCTGTTCATTTCCCTACTTCAGCTTGCATACTGCTCATTCAACTTTCTCTACGTTGATGTCTTTCACTCTTTGTATACATTTTTACATAAACCTACAAAGCTAACGCCATTCACATTTGCTTCCTCTTCATCCACTTCACCTAGTAGCTCACTAAAATTCTCTAAAGCTTTGATCATCATACACTCACCCATTACTATGCTTATTATTTATAATTATCGGTCAATCCACCAGACTGACATTTTTGCATTTTTTGACATTTTCCACAATAACTTTATATTCTCACCTTACTGCTCATTCATATCTTCCTTTCCAAGTCTTCATTTACTCTCTTTTTTATTTATCTTTACCACTCGCTTAACATTTTTCTTTGTAACATTCTTTTCCACACTTTTGTTTTGTTTTCACTGCATCCTTTTCCTTGAGAAATTTATGTAAGTAAATTCAAAGGAATCCACGTTCTTAACTTTGTTAATGCCATTGAAAGATGAGAAATAGTGATTGGACGAATGAGTTCTCCGATCAAGTGCATCAGTAAAACTTACAGGTGGTCACAAGTTGGAAATACACAACAGTTTGTACACACACACACACACACACACACACACACACTTTATATATATATATAAGGGTAATTCAATAAGTATCTGCACTTTTTATTTTCACATCTGATAGGTTATTAACACATCACTTTTCAACATAGTCTCCCTGTTTCTCAATACACTTAGTCCAGCGATCTACAAGCTTCCTAATGTCATCACAAAAGAATGTTTTGGGCTGTGTGCGTAGCGTCATGCACCGCCTCCTTCATCATCGCCAGTTGACAGAAGAGCACAAGCGTAATCGTATGGACGTCTGCTCTCGTCTTTTGGCGCAGTATCATAATGAAGGTGAAAACTTTTTGGAGTGCATTATCACTGGAGATGAAACCTGGATCCATCACTATGAACCAGAAAGCAAACGACAAAGCATGCAATGGAAGCATTCAACATCTCCCGTTGCAAGGAAGTTCAAAGCGCAGCCGTCAGTAGGTAAAGTTATGCTAACAGTTTTGGAATACATGAGGCCCTATCCTTGAACATTATCTAGAGCGTGGAACTACAGTAACAAGTGCATCGTATTCTGACATGCTTCGGAAAGAGTTAAGCAAGCAATTCGCACAAAACGGAGAGGGAGATTGACGGAAGGTGTTATTCTGCTACACGACAACGTGCGCCCTCATACCGCTGCACAGACTAGAAAATGCCTTCAAGAACTTAAATTTGAAGTTCTCGACCATCCAGCCTACAGTCCAGACCCGGCACCTTCGGATTTTTACCTGTTTTGGACCACTAAATGACGCTTTGAGAGGTCAGCGATTCCAAGGTGATGGTGACCTGAAGGAGGCGGTGCATGACTGGCTACGCACACAGCCAAAAACATTCTTTTGTGATGGAATTAGGAAGCTTGTAGATCGCTGGACTAAGTGTATTGAGAAACAGGGAGACTATGTTGAGAATGATGTGTTTATAATCTATCAGATGTGAAAATAAAATTGTGAAAATAAAAAGTGCGGATACTTATTGAATTACCCTCGTGTGTATATATATATATATATATATATATATATAATGAATAAAACCACGAAGGAAAGGAAACACAAAAAGGTGCTCAAGCGCTTTCGTCTAATGACATCCTCAGGAACACTGAAGTACATAAAAGGTTACGGCCTATATATAGGTTACAGAAAGAAAAAAAATAAATAAATAACATACATACACACAAACATACATATATATATATATATATATATATATATATATATATATAATATATATACGTACATATCTACACACATACATATATATATTATATATATGCAATAACGGAGAAGTAAAATAAAAATTAAAATTAAAGATTAGAGGATTAACAAAGAGGCATACAGATTTGTAAGGAAAAATATCGATTTTTAGCACAAGATCAATGAATTAAAAATACAAATTTATACTGGAAATCTACCCGGGTTTTAACACTTTGCCTTTAGAGTCAAGATTCGATATATATAAAAATAAATGAAGATTAAAAGTTAATAAGTAGCGTACAAGTTTACCAAAGATTTAGCGTCCTACCCTTTTTATCTAAATTTGTTTTGAAGGAATTCAAACAACAGGATCGAGTTGAAAAAGACCTTTGCTTATGTTGAAGTTATTGAAAGTTGGATAATGGCAGACTCAAGAATATTTCTATTGACAATGTTGCTAGAATGAAATAAAACTGAAGCATTATTCCAATCAATACAGTGGGATAACTCTGACAAATGGACAAAAGAGCACTGGACAACTGTCCTGTTCTAACGGAATATTGATGCTGTTTTACGTGTGTGCAAATCCTTTCCCGTCTGACCTATGTAAAAGGAATCACATTGTTTACACCCAATTTTATAGATAATGCCTGAATTATTGGTAGGGCTATTTTTTACTATGATATTTTTCACAATATTGTTATATGAAAATACTACATTAATATCCAAAGTTTAAGTACATTAGCAATGCCTAAAAAGCCCGGGAAAAATGGAAGTACTAAAATATTTTTGACAAAGTAAGTGTTATTATTGACACGATAGAAAGTTCGTTTTGCCTTGTTGAGACAAGATTCCATAAACGCAGATGGGTAACACAGATCACTTCCAAGGCAAAGTGTTAAAACCCGGGTAGATTTCCAGTATAAATTTGTATTTTTAATTCATTTGATCTTGTGCTAAAAATCGATATTTCTCCTTACAAATCTGTATGCCTCTTTGTTAATCCTCTAATCTTTAATTTTTAATTTTTATTTTTACTTCTCCGTTTATTGCATATATATATATATATATATATATATATATATATATATATATATATGTATGTGTGTAGATATGTATGTATGTGTTATATATATATATATATATATATATATATATATATATATATATATATATATATATGTTTGTGTGTATGTATGTTATTTATTTATTTTTTTTTCTTTCTGTAACCTATATAGGGCCGTAACCTTTTATGTACTTCAGTGTTCCTGAGGATGTCATTAGACGAAAGCGCTTGAGCACCTTTTTGTGTTTCCTTTCCTTCGTGGTTTATTCATCATAAATATTTTTCACGTGCTACTTTCGTGAAATAATTTTCATATATATATATATATATGGGATTGGGTATCTCCTAGAGAACCCAACGTAGCCAGCCACCGCAGGAGCAGTGGGGTTGCAGCCCCATAGGTTCAAGGGGTATAACTCTCACTTAGTGCTGTACGTATTGTCGTACTCCAGAGGCGGATGCAGTGGGCAGTTTGGGGTAGTTCGACCTACCCCATTTTGAAAGCAGTGCTTTCTCAAGCAAAAATAAGAACAATAAAACCAGTCCTAAATGACCATTCGATTCCATCCTGAACACAGAACCTGCTCTGACATTTTTGCACTAGTCCCAGCAATTGAGAAATTGTCATATGATAAGCTTTCTGAAAGTTGCTCCAAGCTCAACTTCTGGAGAAAGGATATGTCCACTCCCTCTTTACTGAAAAGCGAAACGAAGGAGTAGATACATACTGTAAATGGAGTGCAGTTGTTGGTAGTGAGGCACCAAAGAATCTTATCGAACGCCTTTATGTAGCAGACAAAGATTTATTTCCAAATGTCCATGTTTTGTTAATAATGGGGTGCTCATTACCTGTAGGAACCAAGACTTATTTTCGAAGTAGAATGAGTGAAAAGTGTATCTCTGCTTTGTGTTTGACAAATATCCATCATGATATTGATGTTGATGTTGATATTGGAGCGTTTCGGAAAGAGTTTACAACAAGGAACGGAAGACCCGAGTAAATGGATAAAATTCTATTTGATGAATAATAATAAAGGTCGCTCAGAACAATTTATCTGAATCTAGAGGAGAATGTGACCCAAAATTTATACTTTTGATAAGTTCCTGCTGTCAAATCTACTGTCGCTTTCTTAGACGGTAATAAATGATGTTCAACTGATTTTAAGCCGTTTTTCTCAACATTTTCTTAATTTGTAGGACATAATTCTGATAATCGAGCAATTATTTTTAATCGCTTCTTTGGCACTCCGGGAAAAGTAACCTTTGATCAAGCCTTGAAACCCCTCCCTCTCGAAATCGTGGATCCCCCCCTGCATACCCTATTACCCCGTAGTCTTATAAGCGAGTAAGCGAGGTTAAACACCCGTGTGTGTATATACAGTATATATATATATATATTCTAAATTGTATTCCTTTTATTTGTATGTCCTTTGTTGATTTAAATAGCAAAAGGTACACAAACCTCAAAAGTACGATAACATAATCGACGTCTCAAACAAAACCCTCATTCCTGATACTTTAAATCCACAAAATGACAAATGAATGACGTTAAAATCAGATTGAAATAAAGAAATTAATTAACTAATGACGACAAAAGAAGATCCATCGAATTTTACGGATTACAAAAATCTCTTTGTGAACTTTTATGTACACAACATTCTTCAATAAGAACAGTTAAACAAATCGAGTCTCTCTCTCTCTCTCTCTCTCTCTCTCTCTCTCTCTCTCTCTCTCTCTCCTCTCTCTCTCTCTCCCTTTTTTACATTCAAGATCTCGTTTTCATTTGAAACTCAAACACAAGAGAGTAAAATACTGTAATAATAAAGGGAGAATCTTGCGCTTCGCAGAGTTTATCAAAGTGGATGATACTAAAAGCGGGAATCAAAAATAATTGTGGATTAAAAGTACTCGTAAATCTCGTAATCCCTCAAAGCACGTTTTAAAAAAAAAACAGTAAATACACAGGTTTTACGATAGCGCAGCTTTGATTCTAACTAAATATTGAATCATTGTTCAATACTTAGAAAATAAATTTTAATACGAATCACTGCGTGTGTGTGTGTGTGTGTGTATTAACAGTGATTCGTGTATATGTATATATATATATTATATACGTGTGTGTGTATGTATGTATGTGTGTGTGTGTATGTATGTGTGTGTGTGTGTGTGTATGTATGTGTGTGTGTGTGTGTTGTCAGTTATTTTATATTTACCTTATTACATAAAAACAAAAGATGTGAAAACAGGATTAGAATTTACACTTAATAAATTACATTTGTTAATAGAATATTTATAAAGATAAATTGTCCATTTATAGAACAATTTTATATATAATTAAATTAAATTGATTTTTATACGTAATTAAATTGACAAGATTTATTTACATTTATTTATTTATTAATTATTATTTTTTTAAGAAAAACTAATATATATATATATATATATATATATATATATGATGGAATAAACCCTTCGTGGTTTTATTCATCATAAATATTTTTCACGTGTCACTTTCGTGAAATAATTTTTCATATATACTGTATATATATATATACAAACTCAGAATGGTTCCCTGAGAACATTATATGTTAACCAGACCGTGCATGGAACAAGGAACTCTTCTGGGAAAATTAAATCCACTAAAGTCCGAATAAGTATGGTAAATGACAAATACCATAGTTTTTTTCCTTTTTCATGATTTTAGCCCGACGTGGGCAACGGGTCTCTCGCAAAGAGATCCCATAAATATAGCTTCCCTCACCAGCTATCTGCAAAGCAGACAGGATCCAGCTTTGGGACGTGGATCTAGGGTTTAAAGCAAGCCTAGATCCCTACACTCAGAACCTCTATATAAGTAAAAGACTCGTTGCATTCACGTCGTGTTGAATAAATCAAAGAAAAAGGGGGTAACTATTGTATTTTTAGCCAAAAAAAACCAAACTTAAACCTCAACCGGGACATTGAGCGTCCACTTTTCAAGGCACGAACACGTCCGTTTAGTATACACAAACTCAGAATGGTTCCCTGAGAACATTATATGTTAAACACAGACCGTGCATGGAACAAGAACTCTTCTGGGAAAATTAAATCCACTATAGTCCGAATAAGTAATGGTAAATGACAATACCATAGTTTTTTTCCTTTTTCATGATTTTAGCCCACGTGGGCAACGGGTCTCTCGCAAGAGATCCCATAAATATAGCTTCCCTCACCAGCTATCTGCAAAGCAGACAGGATCCAGCTTTGGGACGTGGATCTAGGGTTTAAAGCAAGCCTAGATCCCTACACTCAGAACCTCTATATAAGTAAAAGACTCGTTGCATTCACGTCGTGTTGAATAAATCAAGAAAAAGGGGGTAACTATTGTATTTTTAGCCAAAAAAAACCAAAACTTAAACCTCAACCGGGACATTGAGCGTCCACTTTTCAAGGCACGAAACACGTCCGTTTAGTATACACAAACTCAGAATGGTTCCCTGAGAACATTATATGTTAAACACAGACGTGCATGGAACAAGGAACTCTTCTGGGAAAATTAAATCCACTAAAGTCCGAATAAGTAATGGTAATGACAAATACCATAGTTTTTTTCCTTTTCATGATTTTAGCCCGACGTGGCAACGGGTCTCTCGCAAAGATCCCATAAATATAGCTTCCCTCACCAGCTATCTGCAAAGCAGACAGGATCCAGCTTTGGGACTGGATCTAGGTTTAAAGCAAGCCTAGATCCCTACACTCAGAACCTCTATATAAGTAAAAGACTCGTTGCATTCACGTCGTGTTGAATAAATCAAAGAAAGGGGGTAACTATTGTATTTTTAGCCAAAAAAAAACCAAAACTTAAACCTCAACCGGACATTGAGCGTCCACTTTTCAAGGCACGAAACACGTCCGTTTAGTATACACAAACTCAGAATGGTTCCCTGAGAACATTATATGTTAACACAGACCGTGCATGGAACAAGGAACTCTTCTGGGAAAATTAAATCCACTATAGTCCGAATAAGTATGGTAAATGACAAATACCATAGTTTTTTTCCTTTTTCATGATTTTAGCCCGACGTGGGCAACGGGTCTCTCGCAAAGAGATCCCATAAATATAGCTTCCCTCACCAGCTATCTGCAAAGCAGACAGGATCCAGCTTTGGGACGTGGATCTAGGGTTTAAAGCAAGCCTAGATCCCTACACTCAGAACCTCTATATAAGTAAAAGACTCGTTGCATTCACGTCGTGTTGAATAAATCAAGAAAAAGGGGGTAACTATTGTATTTTTAGCCAAAAAAAACCAAACTTAAATCTCAACCAGGACATTGAGCGTCCACTTTTCAGGCACGAAACACGTCCGTTTAGTATACACAAACTCAGAATGGTTCCCTGAGAACATTATATGTTAAACACAGACCGTGCATGGACAAGAACTCTTCTGGGAAAATTAAATCCACTATAGTCCGAATAAGTAATGGTAAATGACAAATACCATAGTTTTTTTTTCCTTTTTCATGCCCACGTCGGCTAAAATCATGAAAAAGGAAAAAACTATGGTATTTGTCATTTACCATTACTTATTCGGACTATAGTGGTTTAATTTTCCCAGAAGAGTTCCTTGTTCCATGCACGGTCTGTGTTTAACATATAATGTTCTCAGGGAACCATTCTGAGTTTGTGTATACTAAACGGACGTGTTTCGTGCCTTGAAAAGTGGACGCTCATGTCCCGGTTGAGGTTTAAGTTTTGGTTTTTTTTTGGCTAAAAATACAATAGTTACCCCCTTTTTCTTTGATTTATTCAACACGACGTGAATGCAACGAGTCTTTTACTTATATAGAGGTTCTGAGTGTAGGGATCTAGGCTTGCTTTAAACCCTAGATCCACGTCCCAAAGCTGGATCCTGTCTGCTTTGCAGATAGCTGGTGAGGAAGCTATATTTATGGGATCTCTTTGCGAGAGACCCGTTGCCCACGTCGGGCTAAAATCATGAAAAAGGAAAAAAACTATGGTATTTGTCATTTACCATTACTTATTCGGACTATAGTGGATTTAATTTTCCCAGAAGAGTTCCTTGTTCCATGCACGGTCTGTGTTTAACATATATATATATATCTATATACACCGGGTGTCCGAGAATTATCTGTACAATTTTTGGCTGTTATTAAAAGTCAACCATGAAGTGTAGAAATTCCAGTGTTGTCCCATTTTACAGAGAATCTCATTAAGTTTTTTCTGATACCAAGTTTTGACAAGTTTTTTTAGAAATTCCAGTGTGTCCGAAATTATCTGTACAATTTCATCTTTTAATAAAATTCTTGATAACACACGTAAAATTCTTAAACAAGATTATTTAGAATCTGTATTTTCAAAAGTTTCTTTTATTAAGGTAACGTTGTTACAAACATTCGATATGTGCACCATTAGTGATTCGCAAAACATTCAATCGATACTCCAAATGTTGCCATGTACGCTGCAGCATATCCACATCAATTCGCTCAATAGCAGCTGTGATTCTTGCTTTTAAATCATCAATGTCTGTCACCCGCGTACATTTCTAAAAAACTTGTCAAAACGTGGTATCAGAAAAAACTTAATGAGATTCTCTGTAAAATGGGACAAACTGGAATTTCTACACTTCATGGTTGACTTTTAATAACAGCCAAAAATTGTACAGATAATTCTCGGACACCCGGTATATATATATAAACTGTTTGGAGTTTTTTTTTATTATATATGAAAGCAGTACAAGCGCGTTAGTGAACATTCACTAAAAATTAAACCCTTTTATTTATTTATCTTTTTTTATTGTAGCAAAACGTAAGTTCCACTGTGCGTTCATTACATTTTCTTCAAATTTTGATTGGAATATATAAATTAGTGAAGTTACCGCTGGACACAACAAATCATGGATTTGTTTCAATGCAAAAATTCTATTAATTTAAGTTGAAAATCCCGTTTTCTTCCAAGATTTATTTACTCTAAAAAATTTGTTGATTTACTAGAAATTATGGAAGAAATATATTCTATATCTATTACATTATCACGATACGTTTTCTTTAAGATCCTTTAATTAAACAAAGTTTCTCCCTTTTATTAATGATAATAAAAGTAGATGAGTTAAAAATAAATAAATCAAATAAGATATATTTTTTGAGATGTGGGAAAAATATACCATGCGTGTCCGAAATAGACAGCGGCCATCTTTAATTTTGTTATTTTTTTTCTTCGTTTCATGGTAAACTGAACAATTTTTTTTGAGTTGCGGTGAAAATATTCTCATGACGGTGCAATAGTTATTAATTTTTCATCATAATTATCGAATTTGCCAAATGAACTAAGAGTAGTTCGCTTGTGACTTAATATAAAGATGATTTGGCCTCATTCTTCGAAAGAAATGAAATTAAATCAATGTTACCATAATAAAGGATTAGTGTTTTTTACAAAAACCCGATGTTACGTCTAGAAATAGAAGATAATAAGTAATTAGCTTCACTTTAGTGTATAGTGGGAAACAGTATATAATAATTGTGAACACTCTTACACATACGAAGACACGATACAGAGATTTCCATAAACTAACTGTTAAGGGATTTAACCTAGCCTAACCTATAAGTCTATAACCTAACCTATTTGTCTATTTAAAGAAACAACTTAAATAAACAATTTATAGAACCAACCAAAATATGAACGAACCAAAATAAGAATTCTGACCCACCAACCAGAGGACAATTGAATAAGTCAGGCGAGTAATAATGTCATGCAAACAGGGCCGGATTAACCATTAAGCAAAATAGCCCGTGCTTAGGCATCAAGGGAAGGGGGCACCACAGAAATTTCCATTGTCGGATTTACCATGGATTTATTATACTATTATAATCGCGGCTTATAGCCTATAAGCTGTTGAAAACTGAATTATATATTCATATATAGTATTTATTTTTTCATTGTTTGAATTTGTAGTGAACAACAACCCTTTTGAGAGAATAAATATATTTCGTTGTAATCACACACTTTACGCTTTGCGTTATTATTTTGTTTATATCAAATCTTTGAGCGCCATATTAAAATACATATAGATTAAATATTTTCGTGTGCTATAGTAAATGTAAAACAAAGATTCAGTCATGCTGAACTTTATAAAATAATTGTAGAAGACAATATTGAGTGTGCCTTCCCAAATGTAGAAATTGCCTTTCGTATATTTTTAACATTAATGGTCACAAATTGCTCAGCTGAGCGTTCATTTTCTCAGTTGAAGTATATTAAAATGCCAACAGAATAACTATGCAACAAGGCAGGCTGGATGCCTTATCTCTACTAAGTATAGAAGCAGATGTGTTACGTAAGATTAGTTTTGAGGATCTGATCAAAGACTTTGCAATTAAAAAGTAGGAGAAAACTTTTCAAATATAAATGAAGTGGAAGTATACAAAAATAAACATTATTTTCCATCTTACTGTAAGTTTTGTTTCATTTCAAAATAAAATTTTATTTTATGGTTTATTTTTGTTTATATTTTGAATTACATATATATGGGGCACCAAAATCTTTTAAGTGCTTAGGGCCTCTAAAGGTCTTAATCCGGCCCTGCATGCAAAGTCCATGCAATTCTTGAATTTACTAAAAGAATCATCCATGATGAATAATGAGGCTGTTCACCGTCTTTGAGACAGGTAAACAGCCACGTCTATAATTCACCGACCAACAGTCATGAAAAAGAAACTCTCTTAAATGTATTAAATAGCCACACATAATATTTCTTCGAAATAACTCAAACTGGATCAAAGTAAACGACCAGAAGGATTACTTTGACATACTCTCATCTAATAGATAAGTGAAGAACTGCATATTCATTATTATATATAAATATATAATATAAAAAACAACATCCATAAGCGTTCTGCGTATAATAACATTCAAAAGCCAAAACCTCCCATCTCTATTAATTACGTGAAAAACAAACCAACCTGTTATTTTACCTAATGGACTACGTTAGTCAAACAACCCGGAACATATTTTCATTGTATTTCCGTATTGAGAACACAAAGGAAAACACACGAATTTCAGGTCTAATACAGATTAATGCATACGTGGCATGTTTACACATACAATATGCGCATTCGTAAAATGCATTAAAAGGAGGCTAATATATGGCGGTGAGGCAAAATTATAGCCGTTTCAGTATAGAAACCATAGTTTATAAATTCTTTAGAATTAATTATAAATTCTCTCTCTCTCTCTCAAATTACAAAATTACAATAAAATAATTATCATAAAAGCTTATATGCCATATATAAAAAGAGTGTTGTTCAGTGCTACGAATCTTTGATTGAGTTCCATTTCAGGCAATTAAAGAACAAATACTGCTTTGGTGTTAAGGGAAAATAGAGGAAAATATTCACTTGAGAACCAAAGTCTAACGGAAAACTTGTGTTTTCTGTAATGATAGAAAATACAGATTTTCCTCCGATTGCTTCTGTTTAACACGTCATCGTTCGAATGCAGGCTACCTTTTTATGGGTCTTTTAACGCATTGTTAACGTTTAATTTGAGTTAAATGTTTATTGCTGTTGTAGTTCCATTAGACTTGTGGGAAAGGATTGCTCTCTAATCGAGTTAACAGAACGCTTTAATTCCGTTAATTTCCAAACAAACAATCTCAAGTCATAAGTGGTGTATGGTTAAAGCCATATATATATATATATGTGTGTCTGTGTGTGTGTGTGTGTGTGTGTGAATAAGAAATCGGGACTCCAAACTAATGAATAACTGACCGATAATTAAGTATATTAGAGTTACCGTGTTCAGTGCGGCATTTCTTTTAAACAAAATAATTGTGGCTAAAACTACGGTCTTTCGTTAATTCCAAACAGAAAATGTTTCGCATCGCGAGCAATAAGTAATAAACTGCTCTAAACAAGCGCTTTCATCGCTTGAATTCGTTATATGCCTTTTGTAAATATAGAAGAACCGTTATAGTGGGTTTAATAAATTAATTATCAATGAGGAGGACCAGACACTGACACATCGCTCAGGCCAACTAATTCGGCCCATTACTCTAACTCTTGTATTATTATTATTATTATTATTACCAGCATCATTGGGATTCGAACCTCCACCTCAGTGTCTTCACTTCGTTTACGGGGAAACGGTGATATCCACTGACGTACGAACACTGGCTTCTACTGGGCTTGAATATACTTGCTGCTGTACCTATTGTTAAAGTTACTACCTTTTACGACTAAAAAGTAAACAAAACAATTGTACGAACGCACATTTCCTTAATGACCTATAGGCCTTAGGTCAACCACAACGATTCTTCGTTCGGCATATATATATATATATATATATATATATATATATATATATATATATATATATATATATATCACAGCCACTCCTACAATCAAACCTTGCAAAACTAAGCCTCTGATCAATTATATTTTTGGTGTTTGGACCCAAACCCTCCTCTGAGAAACGTTAACGGATTAACAGATTGGGCGGAGCCGGTCTTCATTCTCAACAGATTTCATGTAGAATAATTTTTCCCATAATTCATAATTAGTTTCTTTCATTATTTCCAAAGTAAACCGTTCTCTTATTAAACTTAATATTGTAATTTACGACTGAAAAAAGGAGCGAACTTTTTCGAGTATAATGTAACTACTCTCGCACCGTGGTAAGGTTAATTTAACAATATAGGTATAATTAGGCGTTTCTAAAGCGAAATGGGGGTGAGGAATTCATTTAAAAATTGTGGTTCGCAGTTTTCGCTTCTGAGCTCGCAAAATTGTTTGCAGAAATTTTGAAAACCGCGTTATGGCATTCTTCTTTCTTAGTTAAATTTTTATTAAAGGTGAATCAGGAGTTGATGAGTTTGGAGGAATTTTATGAGTTTTAAAGAGTTTGTCGTTCAAATGGGTGAGTTTAGTCCGTTCTTGAACCAGCGGATCGGTTCCGATCCGGATTTGCTTTTCAGTATTAACCGAGTAATTGACAAAATAAATATCAGAGAACACAAAACGGATATCGGATTCACGGTCCACGAAAAGAACGCTACCGGATTCAGTAATTTCTGACTCTTAGTATACTGTATATCGATAAACTGGTATAGTCAGTGTAGGTGTTTCGTACAATGCTCTCTCGATGCACGGAGGTCAGGCTCATGGTTTTTCCCTCTCTCTCTCTCTCTCTCTCTCTATATATATATATATATATATATATAGAGTATATTATATATTATATTATATATATATATATATATATATATATATATATATATATATATATATATATATATATATAAAATATACAGAGTATATATATATATATATATATATAATATATATATATATATTATATATATATATATATGCGGCTCAGTGGTGTAGTGGTTAGCGTCGCTGACAACGAATCCATTGGCCTCGGGTTCGAGACCCGGTGACGGCAGCCGGCGCGCAGCAAAACCCAGCTGTTCATCCTTCCACACAATAAAGAAAGTGGTTGGTAGATAAAAGGGTACTGTGGGTGGCCTAGTTGTTAGGACGCTGGGCTGCTTGTGGGGCGTGGTTCAGATTCCACGTTAAACTGTAGGTCTAAGGTGGAGTGAAAAGCTTGACCTTCGTCAGAATGAACAATTCGGGCGGAAGCTAACCAAAAGTTAACCAAAGATATATATACACAATATATATATATATATATATGTAGAGAGAGAGAGAGAGAGAGAGAGAGGTGTGTGTGTGTATATATATGTTTCTCCCTTCATTCCCTGACGAGGTGTACTTCTGAATACATGAAAGGCCTTGAAATAATTTTTCCTTTTCCTTGTGGGTTTGCATCATATATATATATATATATATATATAACGTAAAGAACGACGCTTGTATAGGAGAATATTCCGCGCAAGATGAGAAGAGAGAACGAAACAAATGAAAAAATGAGGTAACCACCCGGGATCTTCCGATTGCCGGTCAGATATGATAACCATTACACCACGGGCCTCACTCAAACAAATGCCGTAATTCCTCTACATACGCGCAGAAACCAATGCCCCAAGGGAATTACGGCATTTGTTTGAGTGAGGCCCGTGGTGTAATGGTTATCATATCTGACCGGCAATCGGAAGATCCCGGGTTCGATTCCCGGGTGGTTACCTCATTTTTTTCATTTGTTTTCGTTCTCTCTTCTCATCTTGCGCGGGATATTCTCCTATACAAGCGTCGTTCTTTACGTTAATTATACTGCGTGTTTGCAGTTAAAATGTATATATATATATATATATATATATATATATATATATATATATATACACTCATTTTCATAGTGCAGCCACGAAACTAAATAAATGAGTGAAATGTACAGTTTTGGAAAAAAGTTCGCCTACAAAGAAAAATCTGTAGAGCATAAAAAATTATTTATTGATAAAATTCTGTTTTTCTTCGTATATTTTATCAATTTGGTGACGGTAATAAAGCTTCGCAAACAAAATCCAATCGATATTATTTTTCTTTTATAAATATTACTAGTTTCGTGGGCAAACTTTTTTCCAAAACTGTACATAACAACTGTTAGTTCAAACGCAATATTTTCACGAAAGTAGCGCGTATGAAGTAAACTTTATTAATACAATTGACTCATTTTCATTAGTTCTCTCTCTCTCTTTATAATCTATTGAAATGAATCAATTGTGTTGATTGTTTACGATTGTAAATCATTTTAAAATGAGCAATTTCATTTCCATCTTTTTTGGCGATTTGATTTTTTTTTTATCTTTCCCGTATGTAATTAATGTTAAATTGCTGAATTACGCAATAAAGTCTTTACCAAATTTTTAAGTACAAATAATTCGTTTATTTGAAATTAGGATTAAATCAAGTTAACAAAAGTAAAGATCTTGTTAATAAAAGTTTAATGACTGAAGATAGGGATCATTGGCGAGTCTATAGAGCTTCTCATAACTACTGTTAACGGGTAGTATGATAACCTAACACTACTACAGTATAATTTGTTGAAAGATGAATATCCACGTGTGTATGTGTTTGTGTGCGTGCGTGTTCATTTGCCCGTTGTGGATGTGATAGCTACTCGTGTCGTACAAGGCACCCGTAAAACCCGTTAATTACCGGAGCATAATAACCCCTGGACTGAATACGCAGGTTAGTGAGATGACTCATTAGTACACCTTCGCAAACCATCAAACGAAAGAGATTTCCCTCCGTGGATCTCCTTTTTAGGACGCGAATGAAGGATCTCTGCGCAGAACGAAGGGCGGAGACACAAACGTAAAAACAAACGTTTTTGTGGGAAATTTTAGGCGTGCGTAGGACGACACACACACACGTTTAGCTACCTTACGAAATCGCGATATTTTACATTTTCAATTGTGAATAGCGACATTTAACTTTATATAAATAACGTAATTGATTTAATATAACCTTCATTATAGTCTCTATTTTACTGATATTTAATGACTTCATTTTTTTTTACCTAAAACTATGGAAACACCTTTAATGTCGCTATACGCACGTTCATGTTGCGATGAGCTAGGTGTGTATCATAAAGGTTGTTGAGGTTTCGTCAGATAACCAAACACACACACACACACACACAGACACATATAGTGACGAAGATCAGCAGAATTTACAACAAAAAATTACATAATTAATAAAATTATTGAAAATTGCAAAGCAAAAAACATCTTTTATAAATAAATTACAAATTGATAAAATTCTCCCTTTGTATAACCTCGTAATCTCCACTGGAAATATAAGAATGAACGCGCGCGCGCACACACACACACACATATATATATATATGTACTATACTATGATAATACAGCAATAATAATAATATAAAAGGGGGCATTGTTTTTTTTTAATGTGCAAATACTTTGCAGGGAAATTGCGTAAAATTCGTACCATGATTTCGCTTTCAAGAACTCTCCAGGTTTTTTGTTGCGATATTTTAATTTTTTCTTCATTTTTTTTGTTTTTTTGTCTCTGCGCGCAATCCTTTCTCTTCCCTTCGGTGAAAAAAGAAAAATTGTGGAAAAGAGGATGAATGAGAACGGAAGAGGGAAAAAAACGATAAAGTAAAACTTTAATTTATTTATTTATTTAATTTATGAATATATGTATTAAAAATGTGATATTATATAATTAGGAAACATTAGGAAACAAT
>JAJOZX010005500.1:152500-165000 GCA_023014485.1 Bathynomus jamesi | reverse complement strand
ATTATCTTAAAATTTTCAATTCATCTTGAATTGAATTTCTAAAGATAATTTATGACTCTCTCTCTCTCTCTCTCTGTGTGTGTATATGTGTATATATATATATATATATATATATATTAATATATATATATAGAGAGAGAGAGAGAGAGAGAGAGAGAGAGAGAGAGAATCATAAATTATCTTTAGAAATTCAATTCAAAGTGAAGTGAAAATTTTAAGATAATTTTAAGAACTCAGAATGGTTCCCTGACGTTTTTTCATGATACACACAGACCGAACATAGAACAAGGAACTCAAATTAAATCCACTATAGTCCTAATAAGCAAAGCTGGGCACTTGCGGTTTTTTTTGCGGTACTGCGGTACTACCGTGTTTGTCGGTACCGCGGAAAGTACCGCGGGAAATTTGAATGCGGTAGCGGTACTGCTGTACTTTCAGCGATCCTTTGCGGTACTGCGTTATGCGGTACCGGTTTGGTAGTGCGGTAGTACCGCAGTACCGCAGTACCGCAAAAAAAAACGCAAGTGCCCAGCTTTGCTAATAAGTAATGGTAAATGACAAACATTACAGTTTTTTCTTTTTCATGATGTTAGACCGACGTGGGCAACGGGTCACTCGCAAAGAGACCCCCAAAAATATAGCTTCCCTCACCAGCTATCTGCAAAGCAGATAGGATCCAGCTTTGGGACAGGATCTAGGGTTTACAGCTACACCTAGCCTACTATATTCAGAACCTCAATATAAACAAAAGACTCGTTCCATTCACGTCGGATTGAATACATCAAAGAAAAAGGAGTAATTATTGTATTGTGTGTATCATTAAAAAACCTCAGGGGACCATTCTGAGTTCAATCCCATCATGAAATAAACATGTTATGTGCCTTGAAAAGTGGACGCTCAATTTTTCCAGTTGAGGTTTAAGTTTTGGTTTTTGGCTAATAATACAATAGTTACCCCTTTTTTCTTTGATGTATTCAATCCGACGCGAATGCAACGAGTCTTTTGCTTATATTGAAGTTCTGGATATAGTAGGTTAGGTGTAGCTGTAACCCCTAGATCCTGTCCCAAAGCTGAATCCTATCTGTTTTGTAAATAGTTGGTGAGGGAAGCTATATTTTTAGGGCCTCTTTGCGAGTGACCCGTTGCCCACGTCAAGCTAACATCTTGACAAAGAAAAAACTATAGTTTGTCATTTACCACTACTTATTCGGACTATAGTGGATTTAATTTTCTCAGAAGAGTTCCTTGTTCCATGCACGGTCTGTGTGTATCATATATATATATATATATATATATATATATATTAGTGATCGCGTGACAATGATAAGTGCAATACGATACGAAGAAAGATTTAATTGTAATTTGTGATTTTACGAAATCCTTTAAAAATAGAAAGAAAAACAAAAAGGTTTTCTTTAATTAAAAGCTCAGCTTTATTATTTCGAGGAAGGAAAAATTACGGTTTTTCTTAATACAATTTTTCTTTTTTTTTAACCTTTCGTATGGGTTTTCTTTCAACTTGAACCTCATAGTTGTATTTAACCTCTTAACTGGCTCTCTAGAGAGAGAGAGAGAGATCGGGAGGGGGGGAGGGTTCTGGCCCAGTGTACTAAACAAAGTCCTACTGAGTTATAATTTTGTTTAATTCCCCCCCATATATAGATATACTGTTGTTAATTTTTGTTGGGTGGAGTGACTTGTTTCATTACAATTTTTTCAGTGCTCTTTCAAAAAATCCTGGATCACAGACAAACCTAGCTATAATATATGATTGCATAATCCATATATATATATATATATATATATATATATATATATATATTATTATTATATAGTATTTACATTTGCGTACAAGTCTTTTGTGCCTCTCTTTTTTACAATCATCAAATAGCTATTAATTACGTGTTCTTTTGAAACAATGAAAATTTTATTCAGATGCTATTTTTTAATTTTTTTCGCGCCCAAATAAATCCTTGGTTTTCATGGAAATTAAAAACTCCCACCATAGACTGCCCACAGGTGCGGAGTAACCCACATGCAGGAATAGAAGACCTCAATTTGCGTACTTAAAAGAGGTTACTGTATTTGTTAAAACTCATTCTTAAATGTTTAAATAATTAATTCTTACTTCATAATACATTTAATACTTACAGTTTATGTCATTCTCATTGTTATCTACCGCATCCGTAAGTGTGATAAAAGTATTTAACAAAATTGCGGTTAAAAATATGACCGAGAACATCTTAAACCACACGCGCGGAATACAACGCGAGTAAACCGACTGCACATCCCCCTCTTCCACTGCCGGTGTTATACTGACGTTTTACGATATTATCGTAACGATGCTACTTTCGCCTCTTGAATGAATAAGACCAAGCGTAGAAGCTTTTAAGCTTATTTTCTACTTTTTCATTCGTCTCGTCTTTATTGCGTCACTTTTTAATTTATATCATTTCTATTTCTTCTATTTCATTATTTACTTAATTGCAACGCCTGAAAATATGTGCAAAACGTGTGTATATATATATATATATATATATACACACACACACACACACACTCGTATATCAGGTTATGAGGAATAACTCCAGAAAATGGGAATAATGGGACTCGAACCCAGGTCGCGCAGTCATTCTGCACCCAGAAAGAAGTAACGAAAGGTTAATAAAGTGTAAGAGGTGTATTAACATATTCGATTGCATTCTGTCACCTGATCTTGATCCAATTCCGTTTAAGGTCCACTGTAGCTCAGTGAGTAAAGGCGGGTGACTCTCTCCAAGGTTTTCTGTTTTCCATCTAAATTAAAACGTGTTAATGTGGTTATTGCTCTTAAAGCACTATATATATTATATATATATATATATATATATATATATATATAACACCTAAATGAGGTGGGATGTCTGGGATGATACAAAGGGGTCGAACACTAATATATACAGGGGTTAGACAAAATAATATGAACACCTTGATAAATGGCGGTTTTTATTCTTAATATGGAGTTGGTCCGTCCTCCTTTAGCGGCAATAACAGCTGCAATGCGTCGGGGAATTGATTCATACAGCTTTTGGACAGTGGCTAGAGGAATCCTGAGCCATTCTTCGAGCAAACCCTGCTCCAGTTCCTCCAAAGACGCCGGCGGTGGGAATCGGCTTCTGACCTGCTGCTCCAACTGACACCACAGATGCGCGATAATGTTAAGATCCGGGGATTGTGGAGGCCAATCCAAGCGTTCTACTTCACTAACATGCTCTTCAAACCAGTTTTTAACGACCCCAGCGGTGTGGATTGGTGCATTATCATCCTGGAAGACGGCGCCGCCATTGGGAAACAGCGTTTGGACCATGGGATGGACCTGGTCAGCCAATATTGACAGATAGACCTGGGCGTTAACCCTACCATGCAGTACTACAGCTGGGCCAAGAGTATTCCACGATATTGCTGCCCAAACCATCACAGATCCGCCTCCATGCTTAACGGTTGGGGTCAGGCAGTCGGGGTCATAAGCATCTTTAGGAAGTCTCCAGACGTAAACTCGACCGGAACATGGAAATAGTGTAAAGGAGGATTCGTCGGAGTAGACTACATTCTTCCACCGGTCCATTGACCAATTCTTATGGTCATTACACCATTTTCTGCGCCGCTCAATGTTGATGTGCGAAAGGAAGGGTTTGGCAATTGCAGCCCTCCCATGGTATCCAGCTCCATGGAGCTCGCGACGTACAGTTCTGGTCGATACCGGGCTTGCAAGATGCTGGTTAAGCTCTGCAGTCACTTTTGGAGCTGTGGTCTTATGGTTCTTTGTCACAATGCGCTTTAGCACCCGGCGGTCTCGATCACACAGCTTCTTCTTGCGTCCACTATTGCATTTGTCGGTGCTTGTCTTTCCATGGTTTTGGTATGCAGACATGACCATAGAGACAGTTCCTCTGGATACATTGAACATCTGAGCGGTTTTCGTCACCGATGCACCAGCCATCCGCGCTCCGACAATTTGCCTTCTTTGGAAGTCTGACAGGTCTTTCATAACTGCTAATTCATAATTCACTCAGATCTGTAAAAACAACGTGAGGGTTATAACATGACGTATACACTCTCTGTTACGCATTTAAATAGGTTTTCCAGTCATTTGACCGTTTACTTTGTGTCTGAGCAGTCCGTAAAGATAACCGGTGAAATCGGCGGGTGTTCATATTATTTTGTCTAACCCCTGTATATATGTATATATATATATATATATTAATATATATATATATATATATATACACACACTCGTGTGTGTGTGTGTGTGTGTGTGTGTGTGTGTGTGTACTTCAGTCAGTGGGAGTAAGAGGTGGAAAAGGTAAAACTAAATTAACGTTTTGTTCTTAACAAGTGAACTTTGAACATTGAGATTGTGAACAAGTTGAAGGCGTTTAAAAGTTATACGTTTCGCGACCACAGAAAACGTTTCGTCTCACTTCCGAACACAAAATTACGAATAAAAGATAAAATATTTGCGTTGTGCTATGTGATGATCCACTTTGCTGCATGAACGCTACATGATGGGTTAAAGCGGGGAAGTCGACACCAGCTGCGGTAGAAGTGTCCTCGCGTGAATAAAAGAATTGAGTCGAAATGTGAATGTATATCTATCGAGTAGACGTACATTAAAAATTAACTTTCTCGTTCCATTTAACTCGTCTCAAACTTCCCTCTTTATTCAATAATGTTCATTATAGTTTCCGTATCTTCGGCTTCGGATCGGATTTGGAAACGGAATTAGAATCGGAATCGAAGATGTTTCGCTCGGCCAGAATCCGCAACATATTTATCGCCTTTCGTTTGGATGAAAGAATAGAGAGGATCATATGACAGAGGGGACCTACGGTTTAAGCGTAATCCAACTACGGGTCGGTACATCATCTGAATGCGGAAGACGATCACCCAGACCTACTGTCACTTAATTTTGCTGATCTAACTGGAGGTGGTGTCGCAACAGGCCCACGACATAGCCTCGTCCTCTCGCCTATACTGATCACGTTAACGAGATTTTTTTCACTTTAGAAAAGAGATTCGTAGCGTTAAATGTCTCCAGAAAAACTTAATTTAGAAATTTTTGTCAAACACATTTCAAGTTTTGATTGCAAGGAATTATCACGAGTATTTGCCTTTGAAAACATTGATTATTTTCTTACCTCTCCATTTCTCTACTTTATTGCGAGGGAAATTTTGGCTTCAGGTGTAAAGTGACTACAAGCAAACAGGCGAGATGTGATTAAACACTCGACAGCTTAAGCTCAGACCTCGTTCAAAAACAAGTGATTTCGAAACTACATCATGAAATACGAAATGCGTTTCCATTTTGACAAGGACACTTAAAGTAATTTATAATCTTAATTAAATTTTAAATATATAATTAGAAAAGGATAGAAGACAAAGGTAAGGTTAATAAAGGTATTTATTTTACAATGAATTCGTTTAACGGATCTTTTTTAACGTTCTACATTTCGCTGTTAACTCCTTTCATTCATTTTAGTATCAAACGATATAGACGTTTAGATTCTAGATATCTTACGCGGAATCGGAATCAGATTCGGAATCAAACGCTTTTTTAAGTTACAAATGGAAACAAAATGGATTTCCAGCCGCTTACTCGAGAATTAAACTGGAATTTGAATCGAGTCCGCAGGTGCTGGCGTTTCCCAGGCGACAATCGTTTAAAGTATAATAAAAGGAAAAAGGTTAAAAGAGATAGAGATAACCCGCAATAAGTGCCAACCATTAGTGCAAACCGAAGGATAAATCCTTTCTGGCCGATCTATGGCTGCGGTTGTAGATGGCCACTGTTCTTCTCCTAAAGTTATTAATAGCGGTGTTCCTCAAAGCTCTGTCCCGTCACCCACTCTTTTCCTCTTATTTATCGATGATCTATTAAATCACACTTCCTATCCTATCCACTCCTATGCCGATGATTCCAGTCTTCGCGTCTCCACCCGCTTCAGGAAGCGTCCATCTCAACAGTCACTCCATGATGCACCTGACTTCTAATCTTTCCGCTATCTGTGATTAGGACAGAGAAAACCTTGTGGCTTTCAATGCCTCAAAAACTCAGTTTCTTCATTTGTCTACTCGTCACAATCAATCTTCCACACTACTATCCCCTTACCTTCAACAACACGCAACTCAATCCTTCCTCTTCTCTTAACATTCTTGGCGTTTCTTTTTCTCGTGATCTTTCCTCGAACGATTTTATAGTCTCTTTCTAAAACAGCTTCAAAGAGGTTAGTTGCGCCGTACCATCACCGCAGTTTCTTTAACCCCGCTCAGTTGCTGTCTCTGTACAGACTTCTTGTCCGCTCCCGTATGGCGTACGCTTCTCATGTGTGGGTTGGTTCAACCCACTAGAGGTGGAAAGTACTAAAACGAGTACCAGTACGATTAAGAGTACCGTATTTTTTGAGTGGTCGAGTACGGTTTTTTTAAGTGTTCGAGTACGAGTACGCGTGTAAGAGTGTGGTTTCAAACTTTAACTGGTGCTTGGCTACAACTTGTAGCCAAGCACCAGTTAAAGTTTAAAACCACACTCTTACCACACTGCTGAATCAATCTTGTCTCGTGGGAATTCGGCCCATTGTTCAATCAGAACATCTCTCAGGTGGTTAACATTTCTGATTTTTTTACCAAGATAAACTCGTTCTGACAAGTTTTCCCAGATCCCATAATAATAATCAACAAGATTCGAATCAGGACTGTTCGGAGGCCAATTTTCCGATTCAATAAATTTGGGAACGTGTTCATTTAAATAAGCAACAGTGTCTTTTGCCGTATGTGCCCTTGCTCCATCCTGTTGAAAAACAAAATGACCTCCATTTGCCAGAGCACTCATCTCTGGAATCATGCTTGCTAAAAGAACATTTCGATAATATTCGCCATTAACTTTCACACCGGGCTCAACGAAATGAAGAGATGTTTCTCCCAGCTTGAACACCGACAGACACCATAATACTTTTGGAAAAGTGGCTCCTTGTTGCGTACAGTCTTTCGTCCGAAATTCGATTCTTTAATTGATGGGATTCTGAGTATACTGTTGTTGTTCTGAGAGTTCATGGTGGTTCTACAGTGAATATTTTTTCATCAGCAAAAAATGTTTGACGTGCTTTCATGACTGTGATGTGCCTTAGCATTTTTTTTTGTATTTATGACTCGTTTTTCTTGGTCAGTGGTGCTGATCTTCTGTTCACGTACACATTTGTATAGTCTAAGTCCGAGGTCTTCTTTTACAATTCGCCTTACACTAGTTTCTGATATTCCAATCGACTTTGAAATCTGCGCTGGAGTCTCGTGAGTGTCTGGCTTATCTTCTTGGCTAAGAATTCGGGAAGAAACTTTTTCAATGTTTTCTTCCGTTCTAGCACTCCTTGGACGACCACTACCTTTTTTTCTAACAGTACTGCCTGTAGCATCAATTTTTTTCCAGCAACGTATCCAGTCCGCCCAATGTCCATCCTTTATTGGGGAATCCCGCCAATATTTTGGTCCTTCCATATCCCCTATTAAGCCTATAATGCTTAATAATTATTTTATCTTCATCAGAGAATAGCATTTGAGGGATATCTACAGTAATTTTTTTTTATCTGAAAAAAAAGAGAGAAAAATTATTTCAATGTGCACATAGATTTATGGAACTCAAAAATCAAGTTACTAATTAAACAATCAAATTTAATCATTCAGTTATAAAAATTGGCTGGCTTATATAAAATTCAATGGTAATTATTGTCTGTAAATTTTGCCTAAATCATCCAAACACATTTTGACTTATTAGGTTACAAAATCAAACGCTTTTTTTTTTTTTGGCGGACCCGTAACAAGAGAATAATGATTCTCCTGCTGAAAACGCTGACCACATACCGAAACTTGAATACTGCTCAGTCTTGACGTCCCAATATAAAAAGAAAGAAATTAACAAACTAGAAGAAATTCAAAGAAATTTCACATCCAAGATTCACTGCAAAGAAGTCAACTACTGGGAAAGACTTCTAAATTAAATCTATATTCACGGGAAAGAAGAGGAGAAAGCTAAACCATAATTTACACGTGGAAAATAATGGAAAAAATGGTATCTAACCTCAATATGAACTTAGTAACCTTACCTAAACAACAGTGGAAAATAGGAAGGTTAAAGGCCAGACAAGGGACACTCTCGACTCTAAGGGAAAATAGTTTGGTTGTCAGGGGGGCCAAGACTATTCAACCAGTTTCCGAAGGAAATCAGGAACATTACTGGTGTCAACGTGCAATTTTTCAAGAGAATACTAGACGCCTGGCTCAGGACAGTACCAGATGAACCGGGTGTGCCTGGCTATATATGATGGATATCGCAAGAAAGCAACTCGTTCCTCCACTAGACCAACAGCTAGAGGTGGGTTTACTAGCTTGACCTTCGTGTGGAGAAAGACCAACGCACGAAACTACTACGAGGTTTATATATATATATATATATATATATATACAAAGGTGGGCAGTTGCGCCGCAAAAAGTTGCGGCGCAACATTTTTGGTTGCGCTTGCGCTTGCGGCGCAACTTTTTGAAAAGGGTTGCGCTTGCGCGTGCGGCGCAACTATTTCAGCAGAGTTGCGGTTGCGGTTGCGGCGCTACAAAAATTGTTGCGCGTGCCCACCACTGCAGATATACGTTAAGTCAGCAAAGGTGGGCAATTGCGCCGCAAAAAGTTGCGGCGCAACATTTTTGGTTGCGCTTGCGGCGCAACTTTTTGAAAAGGGTTGCGCTTGCGCGTGCGGCGCAACTATTTCAGCAGAGTTGCGGTTGCGGTTGCGGCGCTACAAAAATTGTTGCGCGTGCCCACCACTGTATATATATATATATGTGTGTGTGTGTATAAGATAAATCACACAATTAAATTATTTTATTTATTTGGAGAAAGTTAGGCAACAGAATCTGAAGGAGTGAAACTCGCGTTGGAGGTTATTGTGGCAATACCAATTTTCTGGTTATCAAATAAAGTTTCAACACCATTCTGATTAATGTTAAACCAGGGACAAAAACTGACGAAATATTAGAGATCAGAAAAAAAATATATTGAAAAAGAACAAAATAATTTGGTGAAACAACAACAAGAACAACAACAACGCAACTATAATGAAAATAAAGTTGGTAACAAAATATACACTAAAAATATATATATATGAATTATTTTAATTCGAGTGTGAATAGCAAATTATAACTACATTTAAGTGTGATACAGTTCTAATTGAATGAAATCAACTCGTGAATTTGTTCTAGTGAAAATATACGGTATATACTGTATGTAGTTAAGTTTCAAATCTTTTTTTTTTTTTAAATCACAACATTTAAAATTAATCGCGTTTCAGAATTATTTTATTTGCTGAAATTCTCGTTCGTGATTTCAAATTGATTTAGTGTGGGTTAAAAAGTTGTGAAATTTAACGGAATCACTTTAGTTATCGCGCGTAATGCGTGCGTAGAAAACGGGACAATTTTAACGACTTTGGGACTCATCTGAGTAAAAATCCTCTATGAGACTTTGGTTAATATTTTCATCAAATCCTTGAAATGAAGAGATGTCGTAGAATAGTGTGGTCGCGGGACTATCCTAAATATGTCTTTGCAAACAACAAAAGTCATTGATCATTCTATGATGTTCTGTAAATAAAATCTGTAAAATATTTTACATTCATTAAAATTCACACCAATTAACTTTCATTTAATTTACTCTTTTAATTAACTAAAACTCTATTAATTTAGTTTGAAGTATATACTTGGATAAATATCTAATGCAACTCTATTTTGAGTAATATATATATATATATATGTTACATTCAATCTGTGAAGCCAGTCATTTCACGTAATGCCTAAAAATTTGTAGTCAACGACGCTAACCACTACACCACCGAGGCGCATCAATTTCATATTATTAATGTACTTGCACAAAACAACGTAAATTCCACTTACGACTCAAAATATATTTTCAATGTACGTATATTTCACTGATTACCATGTCACTATGGGCGCTGTTCTTCAAGGTCGGTCGGTTATCATAGTGCCAAAGTAAGGCTTTCATTCTTCTACCAGTGTCACGAGGTTGAACTTTGCCTTTTAACGTTGGCAGCCTTTAGAATCCTTATTATATGTTTTGCTGGGAAGAGGGAAAGATCCGAAATCAGGGACAACATTTTTATCTTATTTTTAGTTTTTAGTTTTCGTTCCATTTGTACACTGAAAAGAAAGAGAACCTTTTGTGGATTCCAGGGATGGGTTCAAGTACTGGCGGCAGTACTTGTGGACAAGTACAAGTACTAAAGGAAAATTCAAGTACAAGTACAAGTATCAGTACAGAGTTTTTGCATAATACTTAAGTCCAAGTCCAATTACATAATGATGTACTTAAGTACAATTACAAGTACATTTTTATAGGTAGTTTAATAAAAATCTTTAAATCAGATCTACATACTCGTAAGTTTATTTCAAATTAAACAATTAAGGAATTAATAATGGTAATGATTAATTTATTGATTAATATTTATCCATAACTGAATACTGGTATCCAAGTTTGAATGAAAATAATAAAACACAACTGTTTACTCAGTGCATTCCGTGCTATCCGTAATAATTCTGAAAATAAAGAAAATATTCTCATTGGTCAGCAGTTACGCAATGCAGTACCGGTACACAGAATAAAAGGAAGGAAACAATTGAGCAGTTTGGTTTGCAATAGCAGGCTGCAAATTAGTGTAACTGACATAGGACATACTTTGATAATTAAGTGTAGGACTTATCATTACATTTTACAAACATTACACATTCAAAATTCTTGTCTGTAAGCCGACATCTGCCAATTTTAATAAATAACAATTTATAATAATAGAAATAATTTCAACAATGAAAATAATTACTTTGTTGACATTAAATAAACATTTAATTTTGTTTACATGCAACATGTACTTCATTTTTCAAGTACTTATGGGCTAAGTACAAGTACATTGACTATTTAAATCCCAAGTACCAGTACAAGTACACAAAATTTTGCACTTAAGTCCAAGTACAAGTACAAGTACTTGTACTTGAACCCAAGCCTGGTGGATTCAGATGCTTAATTCAGCGCTGTCAGGGGACCATTCTGAGTTTGTGTATATTAAACGGACGTGTTACGTGCCTTGAAAAGTGGACGCTCAATGTCCCGGTTGAGGTTTAAGTTTTGGTTTTTTTGGCTAAAAATACAATAGTTACCCCTTTTTCTTTGTTTATTCAATCCGACGTGAATGCAACGAGTCTTTTACTTATATAGAGGTTCCCCAAGTACATTTTTATAGGTAGTTTTAATAAAATCTTTAAATCAGATCTACATACTCGTAAGTTTATTTCAAATTAAACAATTAAGGAATTAATAATGGTAATGATTAATTTATTGATTAATATTTATCCATAACTGAATACTGGTATCCAAGTTTGAATGAAAATAATAAAACACAACTGTTTACTCAGTGCATTCCGTGCTATCCGTAATAATTCTGAAAATAAAGAAAATATTCTCATTGGTCAGCAGTTACGCAATGCAGTACCGGTACACAGAATAAAAGGAAGGAAACAATTGAGCAGTTTGGTTTGCAATAGCAGGCTGCAAATTAGTGTAACTGACATAGGACATACTTTGATAATTAAGTGTAGGACTTATCATTACATTTTACAAACATTACACATTCAAAATTCTTGTCTGTAAGCCGACATCTGCCAATTTTAATAAATAACAATTTATAATAATAGAAATAATTTATCAACAATGAAAATAATTACTTTGTTGACATTAAATAAACATTTAATTTTGTTTACATGCAACATGTACTTCATTTTTCAAGTACTTATGGGCTAAGTACAAGTACATTGACTATTTAAATCCCAAGTACCAGTACAAGTACACAAAATTTTGCACTTAAGTCCAAGTACAAGTACAAGTACTTGTACTTGAACCCAAGCCTGGTGGATTCAGATGCTTTAATTCAGCGCTGTCAGGGGACCATTCTGAGTTTGTGTATATTAAACGGACGTGTTACGTGCCTTGAAAAGTGGACGCTCAATGTCCCGGTTGAGGTTTAAGTTTTGGTTTTTTTGGCTAAAAATACAATAGTTACCCCTTTTTCTTTGTTTATTCAATCCGACGTGAATGCAACGAGTCTTTTACTTATATAGAGGTTCTGAATGTAGGGACTAGGCTTGCTTTAAACCCTAGGTCCATGTCCCAAAGCTGGATCCTGTCTGCTTTGCAGATAGCTGGTGAGGGAAGCTATATTTATGGGATCTCTTTGCGAGAGACCCGTTGCCCACGTCGGACTAGCATCATGAAAAAGAAAAACTATGGTATTTGTCATTTACCATTACTTATTCGGACTATAGTGGATTTAATTTTCCCAGAAGAGTTCCTTGTTCCATGCACGGTCTGTGTTTAACATATATATATATATATATACTGTATACTGTTCAAAACG